>JAOEGS010013178.1:21712-60238 GCA_025447755.1 Corythornis vintsioides | reverse complement strand
CAGTCACAGTGCTCACAGTAAGTCACAGTGCCCACACTCAGTCACAGAGCTCACAGTCACAGTGTCGACAGTCAGTCACAGTGCCCACAGTCACAGTGCTGAGGCAGACATTGTTGCTCCATTTCTGTTTTGCTATATATATTGCAGGCACTCCCAGCAGCATTTTTTTAAAGATACTCCTAGTATCTTTAATGAATGTGGCTCTTTTTTTATAGTATAAAAAAAACCCACAACATTTATCTGACATGAAAAATATAGAAACAAGTCTGTGTTCAAATTCAACCACATCTCTCTTCCCTGTCTTGGTCTCAGGAAGAGAACAAATCAAACCAAATTAGAATATGAAGGTTGCTCTTAACAACTTGGTTTTATAGGATTTTTTTTTTTTTTACAAACGTGACTTCTGAAAAAGGGCAGGAGCCCCTTTGCAGTGACCTATGTGTTAGAGGAGGAAAAGGAGTAGTGGGATGTCAGAGCACTCTTAGCTGACAGGGTGTCTGTATGTTTTCATCACAAAGCCACTATACCAAAATATTCATAGAACTTCAGAGTTTTATAAATATTTCTAACTTCTAGAGAAAACTGATGCAGTCGAGACCAAGTGTAAAAGCTGTTTCAAAGTTTGTTGAACAACTCAATGTGGAGAAGGAAACAATCCAGACTGTTTAGAAAGCATTATTTTGATAGTTTCTAACAGTGGACCATGGCTATGCTCTCAGTTGCATTTTCAGATGGGCTGATTTGGACCTAGACTTTGTCTCAGGAGGTAAATTCAGGATCAGGAGGAATCCCCATCTTTAGCAGACTTCCCCCTTTATACTAAGCATGACATTTATGGCCTGGAATTCACCTATATCCAGCTTGGGGAAGCTGCCCTGGCTTTTATCCTGCCCAGATAAAGCTCCTAGCTGACTTGAAACTCTTCACAGCCCACGGACCACAGCTGGCCTGGGATTCTAATAAGTCTGTAAATGCAACAGCTACTACTGAAGCATCCATATGTGATGCAGAAAGACTTCTCAAGAAAAGAAAAGAAATGCTGTCCCAATCCATTTCTCCGTATGCCACAAGATGTCCTTTTCCTGTCATCTCCACACGCAGGTTTCATCATGCCCACAGAACAGGCCGTACATGGGAAGGCCACACCAAGAGTATCATGTCCAAGGACAGGGTTACAATGCTTGGATGCTACACATGGTGGAGGGTAGATCTGCCCCACTACTTCTGCATTTGGAAAAAGACTTTTCAGAAAGATCTAACTTTGGCCAGAGAGGCCTTGGACTGCTCTACTAACACAGCATATTAAAGATTTCTGTTCAGCTACTTGGCTTATAGAAGACCATTCCTTAAAAGTTAAAACTAAGCCCAGAAAAGTTAGAGCTAGAAAGTTTGCTTTTTCCTGTAACGGGCTGAAAGCAGAGTCATTAATGCTGCGATCGGTCTAATCCCGAGCATTTGTCGCTGCTAATTATTACAGACAAGCCTCTTTATTGAACCACATCCTCTTATCGACATTAGGATGCATGAGCTGAGGCTGTTGTTTTAAACGCACTCATTAACCACACAAATCAGCCCTGTTGACAGAGCGCTTTTGAATTAAGCTTCAGACTGTAGTCATTGGACAAGGAGCAATTTATAATGCCATTAGCAACACTTGCGAAGGTTACAGGCATCAAAAATTGTTCAGCTGTAATTATTCTTAATGGATACAAGGAATAAACTGACGCAGGACAGCTTTTTCATTAGCTTTCAATCAAGGCTGATGGCTTTGAGAAATGTACAGTAAGTGCGTTTTGGGGAGAAATAATGATGTTGCAGCACCTTTCACTGGAAAATGCTCTCAGTTCAGAACTTAACTTTTAATAACCTTAATTTGATATAATTAAAAAATCTGATTTGCTTTGAAGATCTTGCAATGAAATGTTTTGGCTGCTGTTTAACCCTTTTTCAAGTATTCATCCCAAACACACTAAAAAATAAAAATCCTCAGATACTTTGCAGTCTCAAAGGAAGCATTTGACTTTTGATTTCCTACACCCCTAGTAATTAGTACAAAATTTTCAAGTGAACTTGGAGCACTCAGAGAATGAAGGGAATGCTACAAATTTTATCCACCCCTGAAAAGGTACCAGCATGTACAAAACATGCTCCATGACATTGTCCAGATTCACAGAGAGGTGATCTAGTGGTTTTGTTCACCTACAAAACAATAAATACTGAAACCTGGCGCTTATTCCTCTTCGACAGACACGAGAGCAGACATATGTAAATGCACATCCTGTTTAATCTTATCTACTAGCACCTACTCTTCACTCCCTTCAGCTAGGCTTCTGAGCTATGTGGATTTTTGGCCTAATACCACATCTCTTCTAGTGTTTTCTGTCCAGTGTCCCCTTACTATTATAGAATCATATAATCATAGATATTAGGGGTTGGAAGGGACCTAGAAGATCATCTAGTCCAACCCCCCTGCCAGAGCAGGATCACCTAGACCAAGTCACCCAGGAACAGATCCAGGCAGGTCTGGAATGTCTCCAGAGATGGAGACTCCACAACACCCCTGGGCAGCCCCTTCCAGAGCTCTGTTACTATGAAGTATAAATCTGTGAGATGATGCTATTTAGAGATCTCAGCACACTGTAGGTGTGGCAAAGAGTACAGTAACAGTACTCTGTCTCTAAGAAGCAAGCCAACAAGAATGACTGATTATTCCACACCTGGTACAGCAAGATACCAGGTTTTGGTTCAAATGTTTATCAGTTCTTCTGTTCTTTAGCACTATACGTTTATTTGTTTCCATATTTTTATGGTATAAGAGATCTCTTCACTATTCTTTTCCTTATACTTACTCAGTTCAAAGAAAAAGATGAGAAAGCTAGTCTAAGAATAAACACAAGATTGTGGTACTGTCCTCAGTCATTCTGCACTTGCCAGGTTACAAGTGAGGACACTAATACAGTTCTGCTTCCTAAGTATTGTAACTGTAACAGTAGCACCACTCTACAGGTATGTAACTCAAATATAAACAAGAGAATAACAACAGGAAAAAGATGCTTTTTAGAATATGCAGTGCAGAGATCTACTGAGAGTACAGAATGTCTGACACAAAACTAATGAGAGGCAATAACCCGTGTAATTCAGTTTCAGTCAGGAGATGCAAGGACAGGCCTTGAAATCAAATTTGGAATTGGTGTATACCAATGCAAGTAACAAGCAAAGCAGGGATGTCAGATTTGCTTTGCACCAAACAGAGATAAATAGTGATTTCATACACATGTGAATTTCACCAATAGTTTTACTCAATTTTATCATACAATTTGTGATATTTTGTGCTTTGTTTTATCATAAATACTAGGACCAAATTATTACACAAAGTAATATTCCTTAAAAGATAAAGTTTCTAACAAGCACACATGAAAACAATGAAAAACAATGGGTGTAAATATGAGCAGTTCAGAAATAAGCAAGCAAACAATATCTATTGTTTTATTTTAAAAAATATACCTTTTTCCAAATAATCTTATGATTCTGTTATGTTGGTCATAACATTAATGTGAATTTTGGTACAAAACCAAAAACAACAACAACAACAACAACAAAAGAGATTACCCTTGGAATGCTGTGCACCAGTAGTGGTGGCTACCAAAACAGAGAAAAATACAAAATCTCTATGTGTCTGCATCAGTTACAAACTACTACTTTACCAAAGGCTGACACTACAGGACATTTATTCGGGGAAAGCACTGCCTTCTACTTCAGTGCTCCTTACTGTTGTTTTACTCAAATCATTGTAATTTTTAGACTCTTGCTCACTTGAATTAGACAGCAACCAGGATCATAACAGCTCTGTACAAAATAACTTCTTCTGACCAGAGGAAATAAAAATAGACATCAGATCTCAAATCACAAGCAAATTCTTGCATGGCAGGCTCTCTAGGACTGATCACATGCTATTTAATATAAGTTCCTACTAAAGCCCTTCATATTTATTTTTTACCGTCCCCTGGCAGAATGATTAACTCTGACAGAAATGTGCACTGGAGGGTAGAAGAGGGGACACTCATGTTCAGGGATCTAAAGAGTGAGGAAGAGGGAAAAAGCAGAATGTAAATGCACATTGCAGGAAAAAAAAAAATAAATTGCTCAGAATCTAGTAAACTGTGTTTCACTGTTTGCAGATGTCATGTGTATGAAAGCATCAATTTCCCAGTCCTGTGTGCAAAGTACTCTGAGGGGACAAGCCTTTCCTTCCTCCTCTTTCATGCTTGTATTAGGCCACACCCCATTTTCATTCCCCTGTACTGCAAGACCTAAGAATATTTATGCTCAGCCCAGGGAACCTCTTTTCCGATGCCACACACACATTCTCACTGATCCCTTCCCAAACCATTCTTTCTGTAAAGACAGATGAATTTTTAAGAGCAACACTATTAGATTCAAACCTTACTGTATATATAATTAAAGACCAGTTTAGAACAATCCATCTCAATTTTTAATGACTGTCCTTGAAATTGTTCCTCAAGGGCACTATGGGAGTCGGTTTCTGTCACCTTAGTTCAGATGCCAGACTCCATGCAGAACAGTTCCAATCGCAGTCCCCACACTGCAATTCAGACACTAAGCAACATGGCTTTGGCAGCTGCTCCTCTACTAAGAAATCATTTTAGTAAAATGACAGGCTTAATGGCATTAAATCAAGGTAGAGGGAGCTAAATCCTCCCATTTTTTGATACATACATATGTACACCGACATATATTATCAAAAGAAACTCTCGATAAATGAAGCATTGGCCCTGTCATTCTCACTTCACATCCAGACTGCAGATTGATTACAGTTTGGAATGAACCAGAATATGCATCGACTCTGAAACAATCCAAAAAATAAACCACTTGACCCACAAAACTACAGCAGAGAGCATGATAGCTGTGGTCAAACACCATTCTTCTACTCCATTTATGTGTCACCCAAACAGCTTCTAACTATGTTCAGTAAGAACATTAGGAAGCCATGGACTGAATCCTGACACTAAAGAGTCTTTTCACCTCTCAGTGACACATCGCCATAATTTCCCAAAAAAATCCAAATCCACACCACCAAGATGGTATAAAATGTCTCAATTAGCTGCACTTTACCAAAGTGGGAAAATGGGGGTATGCTCAAGGCAACTTTCACATACCAAACGACACAAGACTTGCCTAGAACTACTGCAAAAGTGACCGCAAGCCAGCAGCAACCTTAGTATCAGCAGGTGCACTGAAGAGGACAAGCCTGGCTATCTAGTCTAACTGCAAACTTGAAGTCTGCAGGGGAGGAAGATGTAAATTATGTAAATACTGCTTGCTTTATTAAAATAAATACTGAAGCCCAGTTACAGCAACAACATCATGTCTGAATCTAATGCCATCCTGAGCTCCAAACAATGGATGGGACAGAGGTCCTGATCCAGTCTGTTATAAGAATTTAATGACCATTAAAATGCAAGCAGAGATTTGTAGCATTCAGTTGCTCAGTGTCGGTGTTCCAGTCTTCACAGTGGAGAAGCAGCACATTTCTTTTAAGTAAAATATTGCTGGGAACTCACTGCTTCAGCAATTACCTCTGAAACACATTGTTTTCTCAAAGCCATTAACATGTCAGATCATGGCGGTGCTTGACATCCAAACACGCCTTGGAGGGCTGCAATTCAATTTAAGGATCACCTCCTCTGAACAGGCCAACCTGCAAATTTCACAAAATCAGAGATAAATTCTCAGGGCACACTTTGATCATGCTGCTTCCTAAATTAAAAACAAAACTGTAAGTGTTAAGCATCTTTAACAAGACAATAAACCTCAGCCATAATCCAGGAAGGGTCCCTTAATGAGTAATGACATATGTTGTGAAGGCAGTTACCTCCTAATGTTCAATGCTGAAACAATACGATGGAATGGCACAGTGTTCAAAAGGGATGTATCATCACTAATGAGAGGATAATTTGAAGCTGCTCTTCTAAGAACCCCAGAGGAGACTTCCCATTGCTGCAGGATGGCAAAAGCTGCAATATTCAATCATCACATCCTTTAAAGAGGAATGAGAAGCGACAGAACAAAAGCTAGACAGAGACAGAAAATGGCCTTGGTCATTTTGAGAGTCCCTAGAAGGGATACCTTCCACTGTTCCCCAAGATAAATCTTGGTGCAAATCACTCATATCTCTTTACTCCTCTTCGATTCACCCAGCTGACCACTAATGGTGTATTAGACACAGCAGACTCCTTCCCTGAAAGGGAGCTTGGCATTGGTATCAGCCCACTGTGGAACCCACAAAATAATGCAAAAGCAGATGAGACAGGGGAGGAGACTGAAGTCCTAAGGAAGGACCATGTTACAAAGCAGGAAGAGAATCAAATTCCTGATACATTAAAAAAACAAAGCGAAAACCAAACCAACCAACCAACCAACCAACCAAAAAAACTACCAAAAAACCCACAAAAACCCACACCAAACAAAACCCAACCAACAGAAAACCCTTCAAAGTTAGATTTTGTAGTTCTTCCCCTCTTTCCTTAGCGCTGTCTTCTGTTATGTTACAGTTAATTGTGTTGGGAAGACCATAATCACTGCAGGGAAACACAGGGTGGAAGAGTCTTGATGATGACAAACAGACCTTGGTGGTAGTTGGGGAAGAAAAGAGCTTCCAATTACAGTCTTGGGTTTGTTGGCAAAGTCTTCTGTGGGGTTAAGAAGAGAGGGAAGTTTTTTCAGTGATACAAATATTCAAGGATAATGACTATAAAGTACCCTATAGATTTTATCTTTTTCCCCCTCGAGGAGATTAAGGTGTCTATTTATTCTTGACTATCTGACATAGTGATAGTGGCAAATGGCATGTCCAAGGTTTGAGTATAAAAATTCTGGTTTTAAACACTGAAAGTAATCTGTGCAGATTTTTGGTGTGTGGATTCTTGTTTTGCTGTTTGTGTGTGTGTATTTTAACAACAAAGCCCAAAATACCTCAAACAAAAAACTTTATGAAGCAAAGTAAGTTTACTAGAAATGCTCTAGAATCACTTGGGTCTGACCTAAAATCACAAACTGAAGAAACTGTAGATATCACATAGAATTCCAAACCTGTACTCACTTAAGATAAAATCTTCCTTAAACTATCTTCCAGATCTTCCTATTGAACACCAAGTTAAATATGAAGCCAGGATTTAGTTTAGAATAAAAGCTTTCCTCATTTACATATGCAAGTAATCTGATAACTGTGTGACTTTTATCAATGGTTTAAACAACTAAAGGCCACTATAAAAAGCCCCAAACACTCCATAGCTCTTGAAACATAAACAGTGTGCTCTCTGTGGAGGATGAAGGTGGAGAGCATGCAGAAAGAGAAGGCTTTTTTTTTTTTTTTGTTAATACTACAAAATATTTAGAGTTGTTCTCTTTTTAAAGAACTGTCTTGGGAACATAAAGAGGGAGTAGTTGCCCTCACAGAAGCATCTCTTCTCTGCACCACATCACTACTTTCAGCAGAAAGAAATTTACATAATACTCAGGTTGTGACAAAGACATGCTGCTCTGAAAATTAAAACAAACAGTCCCAGAAATGAACAGCAAAACGCCTAAATTCACACTTCCTGACTTGTCAGTTTGATACAACCTCAACATTGCAAGCACAAAGGTTAAGCAGAAGGAAAGTTTATTTCAGAGATTTATGTTGCAGTGAAAAATGAGCAGTTCATAAAGAAAATAAGTATGAGTTAAAAATTTCTAAGAATAAGAAATGTAAATATTTACTGGGCTTACTGAACATATGTGATAGGCTTGGCTCTGGTGCACACATGGCCAACCAATTGTGTATGGCAGGATTTGCCATGTGCAATTTAGAGAGAGAGACTCACTCTTTATAAGTAGAATTAACAAAGACAATTGACGTGATAATTTTGCACACCATTTCTTTATGTGAAAAGTTGTTAGTAAAGTCCACAGAACCAATTAATTCCTGCACATTCTATTCCTAGAGTTTTTACAGAATTCTAATGAGCTCCTCTCCTGACTGAGGTGACCAGTGCTCCCCAAAGCAGCACGCTGCTGGCGTCTCTCGGCACTAATTCTGCCTCTGTAAGACAGTTCTGCACAGGGAGGGGAGAGTCAGAACAGGCTTTCTGCTTTCACTTTCTGCTTTAAAGAGGTGTCAAAGGTGCTCCTCTGACAGTGAAGGAACACATGGCTGGGAAGAGACAGGGAATTCAACCAAAGACAACAGACACTCGAGTCAAAGCCCGACAACAGTTTTATTGGCACTCATGCAAAATTTTCATTCCCTGTCTCCACCTTTTTTACTTTGGTATTTTTGTTTGTTGGTTGTTTTTCTGGTTGGTTTTTTGAAGGCTTCTCTTCAGAGATTTAAAAGAACAGCTGCTGGATACCACTTCTAAATACTTCTTGCATTACTGAAAAAGCCCTGATTTGGTAACAGAGTAGTATTTAATACTCATCGATATGAAATGTGTAACTCAGCCCTCCTCCCTTGACCCTTCCCCTCATGTAAAGACATATGCAAATTAAATGAATGACAATCAATTTGTGATGTTGCCATTTGCTGAAGCAGGCATTACTGGTTTCTACCTGATTGTTCCTTCATCTAAATCAAGAGAACTGCATCCAGAGAAAATGACAACTTGACACTACATTGCAAAAGTTAGACAGGCATCAGAGCTTGCGTGAACTTGCACTGTATTTACTAAATAATTTTTTTACTTCTACAGCATCCCTGAGCTCTGTGGAGGTCTTTCAGATTAATACCCAGCTAGTGTAATAGTCTGTGCCCAGCAGTGGTGAATAGCTTACACCCATGGAAGAGCCTAAGAAACGGCACACCATGTAATAATTTTTTTCCAAAATGATTTCCCACCTTCTAATATTTAGTAGTCTGAGGGCTTCTTGAGTCCAAGGTCATGTGTAGTGATGTGAGAAGTTATACAGAAGTTATATTTATTATAAATATATAATTTAATATATTTTGCTCTGTCAGTTTTAGATTCATACAACGCCCTCCAGATTGTTCACTGAAAGCAACAATACACACTGAATCTTTTAGCCTCTCTCTGACATTATCACTTTTCCTCTGATGCCTTTTCCTAGCTCTCTGTCTTTTCTCAGTGGAACAGTGTAAGACCCCTATCCATTGTCGGTGTCAACAGCTAGTTCTATTTCCAGTTCTATGATGTCCTTTTTGGACAGGGGCTCTAGAACTGTTTATTTACTGTGCAGGAGGCCACAGACTTTTATATCAACCCTTCTCACTTTACTGTCTTTCTTTCCCAAGAGTTTCAAGCATTTGGATTCCCTTTTTTGTCAAATTTCAAATCAAATTTCCAGCCTTCTCCAAAACTGCCAAGAAGGGCAGATCTGTGACTCTCTGTGCCCAAGCCTTGCACACCACTCCTACCATCTGTCTCAAAACCCACCTAAGGAGGATGCTGCAGACAACTGGTATAAACCGCAAGGATAAATTGATGAAGAAAGTATCAAGAAAGCAAATATGAACAAGTCCCATTTCTATGATAAGTGGAATTACAGAAAACATGTCTGATTCTTTTAATGTAACAGCTCAGGAAAGCTCATTCATTAATTAAGACTGAGAATCTCATTTCTTTTCAGTCTTCTAAACCTCTGCATGTAAAAAAGGTTGGTGGTTGAAGATTTCTGGTTGGGTTTTTTTGTTTTTGTTAATATATTTTGACAGAGCTCTGTAAAATTTAACTGGAAGCAAATCTCTGACATGATCTCCACTTAAACATTTCAAATAAAGCATGATTTGAAATAAACTTGTGAGAACATTAACTACCATGATGAAGAATCTACCAGGTGTATGGACAAGAATGAGACTAGAACAGTTCAAATAAAGGGAATCTTGGTTCCATTATCCCATCCCAGAATAAACCCTAATCTGTTTTTTTACTGAAGTCTGGCATGGTGTAAAAACCAAACTCTGTATTTATTGTGCATAATCACTTAAACAATTTATTGTGCATTCCTAATTAAAATTATGACAGGGCAAACACCAAACACTAAATTCTACCTGCATAGGAGGTCCCTATCTCTCTCCACAGGACTAATGTGCATAAAATCTTCCCAGAGTTACACTGATGTAGTTAGTATTTTTTTTAAGACAACACAAGAAGGCTCAGATAAGAAATAAATGACCAAGTTAAAACCTGCAATACTTAGGATTTGGGATAATTATGTGAAATTCAAACTACAGAGTCAAATTATTGACCAAAAGCTCTCCACCTCTGTCTTGTTCTTTTGTTTGTTTGCTGGCTTTTTTCTGGTATCCTGATTCCACAGTTTCCTCAATGACTGCCCTACTTTAAGCAGGGGAGAGTAACATCTTTTTTCACTGTGTGGTGTACAATGTTCACCCCTCTCCCAAGTGGAGAAACAGCAGGGAGGCTTAAACGCTCACAGGGGCAGAAAAAAGGACAAGAAAACTGTCTTTGTTCCAGGCAGACAGTACCAGGTCACGTTACTATGGCAGCACGAACCATTTCCCCTCATTCTAGCTAGTAGTTCAACTTTGCTCATAGTTTATTCCCTGGGAAGCCTAATACAGAGTTCAGGTTTGTGTGTGGGGGGTTAGAGGTCGACAGCAATATGACAATGGCCTAGTCAGAAGAAAAGAAAGCTATGATATAGCAGAATCAGTCGGTTCAGCATCGCTTGGGGCTGGCTCAGACAGAGAGGTTAGGATTCATCCCCTCACTTGAGCCTAAAGTTCCTGATCAAGCTATTTTGTGCTTAGCATATAAAAAGCCTGAATGGAGAACCATAAAGATGACACTGAAGCAAACAGTAAAAGATGAGAAGATGGTGCTGAAATAAAAACTGTGGATCATGCACCCAGCGCTGTGTTGTATTTCCTAGCTAAATTACAGTTAATTTACAGGCATCTTAGATTAATGCAGTGATTTTTCCAGCATCATTTCTTACTATTGTGAATAACATACTGATAGGACATAACTTCTCACAGAGGCTGGAAGAATGGAAGCGTTTCTGAATAGACTGTGTAAGTCTGCACACACTTGTGTATATGCAAATGGTCCAATAAAAAGGGAGAAGTGTAAAGTCTAAAATAATTTTAAAAGAGCAAGAGGTAAAACCTGCATGGGCATTAAAATATTCATTTAATCAACCATAAAAGACAAAAAAAAAAAAAAAAAAAAAGAAGAATTACGATTGGGATTATTTCACTTCTATGCCCAGGTACTCAATTTCAATTTGTTTTACCATATTCTTTTCCTCTTATTTTGCTTTAGAAATTTTAAGTTGTTTCATATACAAAAGAAAAGGGTTCAGAAAAAATGAGTTCATAAGCAATGTTTCCTTAGGCAAATAATCGAGAAAAGCTGAGATCAATGGATGAACATCACAGGCAGATGGATGTGTAATATTTGTTCCTGTTACAATGGTCCTTTTCTACTTGTTGGATTTGGATTACTTCATTAAAATGTCATTCCATAAAACTCAGTATTTTAGGCTTTCTTTATGGATTATTTTAATTTAGACAAGCTACTGTTTTTTTCTGAAAATAAAAAAATCTTTCCGAGGAGAAAAGTGGCTTAAATTTAAAAGCCACTTAAACCCAAAGTGTGCTGCTTCTCTTTTAATTGAAAAATAATCTCAGTAAAAGCTGCAGTATTTTTGTGTGGAATTTTTTGTGAGGATCTCCCATGCAAAAAACAAAACAAAAATACCACCCCCCCCAAAAAATGGACAACTGTCTTCTAGATATTCACAGGCATTACTCGAAAGCAAAAGATTTACTTATCTCTTACATAGGGCTATAAATATTTTTATAATCAAAAAATGGCCCAAAATATCTTTTAAGTTCAGCACCACAGCACTGAACACTTGTAATGATGAAGAGAATCCTGCTAATGCCCCGACTATGGGCGAACACCATCATGGCACATCCTGAACTAATGGCCTGTGCACAGCGCTCTATTTCTGGACAAGGGGGAATTGCTACTACATTACACTAAGAAACATTTCCAATTAAGAAGGCAAGTAATGTAAGACAAATTAAATACAGTAAACAGCTGCGGTTGAAAAGCACTAAATTTATTACAAGAAGACACTCCAGAACTGCCCACTTATGGTGAAACATTGATTTAAAAGACCACTTCAGTCTCACTGGAGCTGATACTTAAGTGATATTCAGGCCTTTCAGCAGCTCACCTTACAAGGGCTTTTTCTACCCCTTCCCCAAGACTGTTCCTTTAATATGTGACAATAAGACTCATATACATGAAGGTATTCACTTTAGAGCTTGAATTAAGCTATTTAACCTCTACTGAAATCCCATCAAGAAAAATCAATCCAGACTGGACTGAAACTAAAACACGATTGGTAGCTGAGCTAGACAGCCTGAAGTTATATCAGGTTATATAATTCTCTATTGGAAACTGCTAAATAATTTTCATTTTTTCAAGCAGACAAATACTGAAACTTAAATCCTTAAGGATGTTTTATTAATTTCTGTAGTTACTAAATGCATAACAGAAGGATTGAATTGGCTGAAACTCTGTGTTTTAAATGTCTCTGGTTGAGCACTAAACCGAAGATAATTGATGTAGGTCTGGGGCCAAATTATCTTCAGAAAGATTTATTTACTGAACATGCCAGATGCACAGAAGTCAGCTAGAAGCATTTATTGATTAGCCATTGATAGGACTGTGTCACCCACGCACACCATATTATTGATCAGGTTTACTTGGTCAATGTGCATCACTAAGATATTGTCTCCTACAAGCGAACAGCTTTTGGGGAGAAGCACGACCGGAGAACACCAAAGACATAGAAAGTATCCATGACAAAAGGGCCCAGGGCAGCTGTGCTCTATTCCTAGACTGAGAAGAGATAATCCACTAATCCTGAACACAGAGGGAGAGAGGATGTCTGCCACCCAAGATGAGTTCCAGAGATTTCTGTACAAAAATGAAGTGTCTTCCCATTTGGCATCAGAGGTCATGTGTGTTTTGACTGCATTGGTTGGGAGTTCTTTAGACCATCACCATCCTACTGCAGGATGAGTCTGCTGTTTCATATCACTGAGAAGGATGTACTTTCAATTTCTCTCTAATTTAGAGGAATACAAGATTTAGAGACGAAGCAAACTGGTACTCTTAAGACCGTGCTTTAATCTTTTTGTTGCATTTTGAAATGGCTTTTCTATGCTGCACTTTTAAAAGTAAATTATGTCAAACTGGTCTGGTATCAAGGATGGGCAAAGTATGCCCTTTACATAAAGGTGTGTTAAACAACTGAGATAAGAACTTGCTTTAGCCATTGCTACAAGTACAAAAATGCATTTACATACTCCGCTAACTTTGATACAACTAATGAAGAAATTGCCTCTCTTCTGGTGGGCATTGCTTAGTCTCATTTCTGTACTACAGTCCCACAAGGACAGACTTTACACAGTAGTATTAAGTAATCCACTATTAAAAGCTAAATTTTTAGGTTCTAAGGCAATTGTCAGCACCTCTTAGGTGGCCTGACTCAATAACCACCTGTAAAAAGCTGCATATCAGGTGTATTCTATTTAAGGAATTAGTACTTAAGCAGGACTGTCAGAAGGGAAGCTCATTAAAGAGCTGTATTTTTTTATTAGCAGTAAAAATGTTTTTCCTAGAGAAATAGCTCCCCCCACCCCCTTTCTTTTTTTAAAAAACAAGTACCACCCATGCTTCATGTTTCCACCACCTGCAGGCTGTCCTGGCAACTGACCAAGAGTCTGAGGGTTGCATTTTATTTGCATAAATCAGTGCTGATTACAGTTACTTTCCTCATTAATACACTGAGTACTGATTAATAACCAGCAATATACAGAAAGTACTGATTCATTTGTGTGGGTCTGAACGTATACCTGACGTCAAAAATGTTTCTGAAGATGAAACTTCTGTTCCAGAGGTCTCATTCTCTACACACAAAGAACAACCAATCTACATCACAATGCAGCCTTTGTTCCGAAAGAAAGACCTCACAGTTCCTTTAGTTTCTACAGGACACAATCTAATGCCAGAGGGGAAGGTGTGGATGTATGACCTCCCTTCCTGATCTCTGTCTGGTTCCACATGCTTCACCCATTGACACCCTCACTGCTCTAGCCACAGGTCCTGTGACCTGGATCTTCTGCACTCGCATTCACCAAGGAAACACAAGTGTAAGAGGGGTAAATTGTTTCCTTCCTGACCATCCTGGACAGAGGCAAGCAGCTTATTCAACACAGCACATCCTTCATTTCAGTATAACAGTACACATGATCTAACAGAATATTTATTGCTTACGTAAGATGTAAGTTGTTCACATGGAAAACTCATTTATCTATCAGATAATTAGGAAACTTCAATAATTGCAAAAACCTCTTAGTAATCATTTGACAGTCAATTAACATATAGTAACTGTCTTATTAAATCTCCATTAAATACCTGTTGGAGCGAATTAAAACCCACATGTAGGATTCCACAATTCCTGGGGAAACCACATTATAGTTCAACAATAGGAATCCTGGAACTGAGCTGCTTGCTCAGTCCTATTGAACTGAGTTGCTCACGTTTAAAGTAAGGACAGAATTGTATTTCAGATTTTAACACTTAATGATTATGTAAAAACGCTGTATGAAAAACTTGAATAAAAAACCCCACGAGATGCTCTAAGATTGTCAGCTGGACTCAGATGCAAACCTTTTCTTCCTCATGCATGTGAGAATGTCACGCGTGGGCTTTTGGATTACCTTAATTCCTTCAACTCACTGTGGCTAATGTCAGTTGCACCATAAAAATACTAGGCCAAATTATCAAATCAAGTAAAAATCTCACTGACTTCACTGGGAATTTTGCATGAGTAATATTTAAGTACAAATTAAGTAGTAGTTTAATACCTGGTATGTGTGAAACATGAATCTGGCCTCAGCATTTCTGAGGAATTTTGAAATTCAGGAACGTAAGGATGAAAACCCCGGAGTGGAAAAGCAAAAGGTTGTTCTGGCCCTGAATGCACATGGTCACTGAACAGATAAACACTGTAAGAAGGACGGACTTAAGTCTCATAGCATTAACATAAGAAATTTAGGACCTTCTTTCTCACCATATTTACAGAGAAAAGCATATCCACTATTGCTCAAGGAAATCCAGTGCTCAATTTCTGAGCTGCCACGGGCCTGCTCTTGTCCTGACCTGAGTCACTGTCTGTGAGGAGTCAAACGAAGCTCAGTGTTACACAGTCTGATGCAACATGGTGTGATACTGACAGTGCACTGTGGCCTGATTTGTCTCAACACATTGTGACAAAGGTGCAGGCAGTGAGGAAGCCAAGTCTCCTTCGCTTCCTGATGCACCCAAAATGAGAAATAAGAAATAGAAAAGACCTCCATAGGCCAACCCTCCCATCCTCCCTCTGATAACACCAGCTTTTAAAAAGAAAGCTTCAGAACCGAGCATGGAATCTTGCACAGGGAAGCAGGGATGCATACTTGACACGTTTGCCTTTTCATCAAATTATGCCTGTGAAACCCTTCCTCTGGTCTGTGTTAGATGATGCACAACACTCCACGTTAGGTCACATACACACATGCAAAAACTAACACCTGTGTAGTCAACAAAGACAATACTGTCTTCATTATATAGCATATTCTGGAAAATATATTAAATTACACCATCACTCCTCAGAATTCACAGTGTACAAAAAGAAAACCCTTTGCTGCACAGGAGAGGGACAGTACTTACAAGCAAGACAGGTCTCTGGAGGCTAGAAGACGACACAGTAATGCTGACCACATCTAGACCAGACGATCTAGACTAGATCATCTATAGCACATTGATCAGAGAACAAGGGCAGCAAGTCTAAATGGCTCTTGTGTTACATCACACGTTTAAAAATGATGCTGTACTTGTATGCAGAGGGACAAATGATAATGAACCCACCATGCTCTTTTGTGTGCATTCTAATGAAATTATGTGGATCTAACAATGGTTTCGCCTAAAGTTTGTCCCCTTACTGAGACTTAATTCACTGGCCTCTGCTAAGGTAGAAGCATCTTCTGTATGATCAGAGACAAAAAATAAATGATACTGAGGACTTTGAAAACACTAGGCAGAATAAATGGTACTTGGGTTTTGCTTCTACTGAGCCCATCCAAAGAGGCTCATAAAATTAGAAAACAACCAAAAACCTCAGCCCTAAACAGCCTTTTCCTCTTGTAACAGGCCAAAATGCAAACATTTAGTGCTTTTGTTTCAACTGCAACATATGAAGAGCTCTAAGCAAGTACATGATCCTTTAAAATGGAAATCAAAATTGCATCATAGCACTGTCATATGTGCGTGTTGCTGTTTACTCAATTCAGCCAAAGTCAGTACAAAGTCAGATCACAGAAAGCATCAACAGTAAGAATCTGCAAATCTACCCCCTTGTTGTTGACCTAGCCTTATAGTATTCAGGACTTCTTTTCTACATACAGTAATTTTCTGAACACCTAAGCATATGTATAAAAGTGAAATCAAATGACTGCCTCAGACTTGACAGAACTGCTGAACTAAGAACCATGAATTGTCCTCTATTAAAGGGCATCACCTTGAGAAGATAAAGCTTTGTAAATATTGCTCTAAAAGTTAATATTCTCTGTTACTGGCTATTTTTAATATATATATATATATATTATTTTTTTTCAGAGAGGAAGCAGTAACAATCTTCAAAGAATAATGTAGCCTAACCACATTTCGTGTGGCCTTACCAAAACCTAGAAATCAGTAATCTGTTAGCAGAAATATAGGCTTATCCTTATTGAGGTACTAATGTATATATAAAAAGGGACCCTGTTTTTTAAAATAGCTAAATTCATACTAAAAAAGGAAAGCAAACCTCTAATCAGACAGAAAATACTGGTCTAAGAGTGAGGGGCAGTGTTCACAGTAATCTATGGACATTGAGGTTATAATAAGAGCACATGATGTATTATTTGTAACTTAACTTATTTTAGTCTGAGGTCCCTGAATAATTAACCTGCTTTGTTTCAATTCATTTAAATGTCCAAATTCTCCTGCTTATAAAATTGGAATGCGTTCTACAAATTAAACAGGCACATTGCTTCCAGAGCTGTCCAGAGACTGATATGGAAAATGTTACATATTATTATTGTTAGGCTTCAAGTATTTTGCTCAAAACAAAAATTAACATTGCTTTGTTAAAAATATTACATTTGAGAGCAAGTATTTTATGCTGTTTACAAAATAATACAATTTCATGTTTTTATACTGACATTGTACCCAATTTATTGCTTCTAAAAATCTAAAACAAAACAGAACAACTTATTTTACAAAATTATCTCTCTTTAGAAATTGAGTAAGTGGTTTAAAATGAAATTATTGTAAAATATCAAATCACAACATATAAAGATTTGAGTGCTGCTAATTACTACAATCCATGATCACTAGTACTGTGTGACTGAAAAGGTGCTTTGCTTATGTAAACAGAAACTATGGCAAAGGATATACATTTACACAATTAACTTCAGCACTTGCACCATAAACAATATTGAAAATGTCTAGCCTTTAACTTGGTGTTACTATCGCATAATTTAAACCATGCCTTTCTAATTCTACTATTTTTCTTCGTGGCTGCATATCTGGAATACAAACCTGTTTCCCTAACAATTAAGGAATACTACCATTGCTGGAAATTAATCTGTCATTTTACAAATAATTTAAAAGGAAGAAATAACACATTGTCTCAGTGAAAGAAAGTAACACAAAAAAAAAAGTATAGTTCTTGCTCCCAGAGGGACAAACCAAATAGTATTTACCTCTGACATGATAAATAAAAGATCGGAAAGGATTAGGATTAGTACTTATGGCTCTCTAAATAGTATATTCATAAGAGAGAATCATGTTAGAATCACAGGAAAATTGTATCTACTTTCAGGTGCTAACTTTCGAGAAATTTTTAACTGTGTTGTTTGGGTTGTTTGGTTTTATTTGTTTTTTCTTTTTTAAAACTATTTATGAAGCAGTGTATGATGGCAACAACTGTGCCATCACTATCATCATATTTTTACATTACTGCCAGGATTTCTTCTGGAGAATCATTAACAGTCTCCCATGCAGAAGCAACTAAGGCAGATTCCACAGGTGTCATTTTCAATAACAGCTACATTTTTGAGAGCAGAGTAAAAGCATATCCAGCAACAGAGCCTTCCTTCCAAAAAGAATTCACAAGTATCCTTACAGAGCACTGAAGTCAAGGAGACCTGGGCAGAAGGCTGAATAACCATTTCCCAATGCTGTTTCTCTGCAGCTGTGGGTCAAAG
Organism: Corythornis vintsioides; assembly: GCA_025447755.1. NCBI lineage: Eukaryota > Metazoa > Chordata > Aves > Coraciiformes > Alcedinidae > Corythornis > Corythornis vintsioides. The sequence continues at coordinate 41,886 of JAOEGS010013178.1, read as the reverse complement.
GCAGGATCAGAACACCCAACGTGCAGCCCAGGGAAGGCGATGCTCCACAGATGCATCATAATGCTTGAGAGTCAGGGACATGCCTGTCCACTAAAGCACGAGGGCTTTTCATGTTCTACACAAGTAGTTATGCCAAAGTACCTCCTGTTTACAAACAATGGCTCGCCACTTGCTCACCACTGACCATGCAATTTTTTTTACTGCTGATTTTCATTATTAGAGTGGTTATCATGACTCAGCTAGTTTATGCTGTTACAGTGACTGTAGGGCCATTCTGGCTAATAACACTGCACTACCCTAAACTCCAGTTTATTCCCCACTCACATCAGAAAGACCAGTGACTGCTGGTGCAGCCACAGCCTCTGGAACACCCCAGAAAAGGGCTTGCTGCTGTGCAAATCGCTGCAAGCACACTGAAAACGCTATGGCTGCACTGAAAGGACTAGGATTTCAAAGATGAAATATGCTTGACAAAACAAGGAATACAGAACATTTGCATACAGACTATTTGTACAAATGGCTCTTAATGAGTAATACTGATAACAGTCACAGCAATAAATTACATAAAGATATATCCAGGGCATGAATTACACAGAAAAGAAATAACTTGCAGGGAAGAAGCTTAAAGAAAGCGGTGAAGCTAACTCTTTCTGTTCTGCTAGTTCAAAAACCAGTGAAGCTGTGAAAACAAAGAACATTTGTGTATTCATCTCCATTAACAACTTACCTGCCGCTATAATTATTCAGTTTCACGTTGCACAAAGCTGAAGAGTTGCAGTGAGATCTACAGAGCATTTGCTTTGACACCTTCTCCAGCCCATGCCCAACATCTGACAGACAGGAATTATTATCATTGTTAGGCTTCTCTATTTCTTACCATCTTACTTAATACACCACTGCAACAACTTACTACAGACCATTTTCTCAGCTGAAAAATAACTTCATCGCTTTGTAAGATGCTCAGATCTCACAGGGGAACCGATCAGCCAGCAGTACTAGCACTCCTAGTCAAAAAGAAGTCCAGGCAGATCAGGATATCCCTTCTTTCTGACTAGCAGAACCCTCATAGGAAGGAAAACTGTTGCTTGACCAGCAGTCTCTTGGATTAGATGAAATGGGACACATCTGCTAAGAGTGCTCATAACACAGCTCTGGGGAAATCACACACAATACTTTCGTGGTGTCACCACCCTGGCACGATCTTACTCTGCTTCTCTGGTATCACAGAATTACTAACATGAACTCCACTTGCTAAGGTCTTATCATGCACTGGAACAGAAGAGATGCTTCCTGTGCTGATTTTCATTAATTGCATGCATTTAAACTTAAACACAAGTGCAACAATGGAAGACAAAAAACAGGGCACATTTTCACTTCTAGGACAAGCAAATTCTATTCACAAATTTGTTTTAAAACAGCTGGACTAAAAATATTTCTTCTTGAATTACAGCACTCCCAAGTTAGATTGATGGACTGTTTCCCTACAGCACAGCAAAGAAAACAGTCTAAAGTCTATCTAACCAACAGTGGCTTGGCTAGAAAGTTGAGCATCAGGGAGGTCAGGGTGAGAACATACATTATAAACCTGTAGATACTCAATGAGAAGTGGAAAAATATTCGGGAATTCTGTTCTCAGAGAACCTCTCAGGTGAGTATTCTTTGCAAAGTACACTTTTTTGTTACAGACATACATGACTTTTAAAAACTGCACTGATGCTACACAGGCAACACCCGCAACCTCAACCCTTCTGCGTGATCAGTTCCAATGGGTACAGTGTATTTCATTTCAGTTGGTGTATTATTTAAGAAATCTGAGTCTTAGGTTTCTTTCTTGCAATGCCAGATGATTAATAAATGGAAATACTCAAAACAGGATGAAAAAAATAAGTAGTTGTGTAAAACCTTACAACACAGCTTTGCATTTATCACCGATGGACACAAGGTCTTCTCACAGCACTTGCAATTTAATTAGAATTCAACACTATAGAAGAAAATTCCCCAACTAAAGGATGCAAAGATTACAATCTAAATACAATGTTGTTAGTTGAAAGAAATGAATGTAGAGTATTGAATGTTCAAAATTGTGTTGAATTAGATAAGCAAATCCCATGTAGACTTTGTTAATGATTCATAATCAGCTAATAAGCTCATCTCTAGTAGAATAATGATCCATGGACCTGTTAGCTCATTTATCACTATGTTTTACAACACCGGCAAAGAAACTAATTAAATCCCAGCATCATTACACAGAATTCCTTTTAATAGAGATACAATGATGCACTAGAGGCTACAGATTACTCTGCAAATTGTACTAAGAGATTCTGGACAGCGAGTTTTAATTAACATGTTAGCAAGAACCTTCTCACTTAAATAGCAACTAAGTAGGAAACATCTGTACACTCAAAAACACTAGAGGAAGGGGAGAGTAAGGAAAGGAACATTATGTGGGGTATTGAAAATGCAGACTTTTTCTAACTACAGTAAAAATCTGTTGTGAACAGCAACTGCCTGCATTTGTTATCCCACACAAATCAGAAGGCAGAACTCTGGTTCCAAATTGGGGTTGAAGATGATGGTATAGGGGCATGTATATCAGTTACAAAAGAAAAGAAAACAACAACAACAAAGTCTGCAGCACTACCACTAGGCCAGTGCAGCTGGAGCATCTCACAACATATGGCTAGGGTTCATCAGGCAGAATACAATGTTATCTCATTTTGCTCATTGTGGGAGAGAAAACAGATGGGTAACTGCCCAGAAGAACTGTTCCCTGCTATGCAAGCAAGACAAAGAAGTACTACTTTTTTTTTTTTTCTTCTCTGAAGAAATGAGAAACTTAGAGATAGTATAAAATGAAGAAAGAGTGAAATAACTTTAATAGTTCACTAATACTGGTGTTCAATGGAAAGATGCCTCTACAGTGGGAAAACAACATAAAGCAGTCACTATTACTCACTTCTCACCTGAACATCCCAACTTAAAGTAAGAAGCACACACAAATTCTGCAGTGAATCTGAGACAAGAAGTGGTGTTTGAACATACTTTTCAACTACATATGTAAAGGAATATGCAGCCCTGAAATAGCGAATTGATGCTATAACTACTGAGAAAATCATCAAATAGGCAAAACTCTAGTAAACTAACCTAGTTAGTAAGCGTTGTTGCTTTTATCTCTTCCCAAGAATCATGATTAAACAGAGAAGCACAGACACATCCAAAAGGGTTTAACAGGCTAGGTCACCAGACAATTCTGTCATAGAGTTTGCAATGTGGGAGAACGGGTCACTGAAAATACAGCTCTCCAGAAGAACGTCCATGTCATATTACAAATGAATATACAGTTTACGAATGTATCAGAATGTTATGCATCCTATATGTTCTTTTAATTGCCAACTATTTAGGAGGTTTGTATCAATAAATGCTTTTGGTTTAATTATTTTTAGCTTCAGTAAGTGAAAAGAAGCAAAAAGATTTTTTTTATCTGAAGAAATTGCACAAAGTTGAGGAACTTGCCACAAATTGAGAAATCAAGCAAGCTGTTTTTCTGCTTTGTAGGTGTGTGTAATAGGCAGCTGAGAGCATCAGATATACTAATTCTAAAGCATAAGCATGGGCGAGATTTTGAAGACTGTGTAAATAACAATAGTCACAGGTGTCTACAGGCATTTTAGTGTTAAATTGGTACTGTCAGTTCAAGTATATTACACTTAATCTGATCTAACTACAGGTTACCATTAAAAGAGATTTTTCTCTCTTGGACTCTGGTTGACTTGTTTTCCACACTAATTTTGCATGATTATTATACAATCAACTGGACTATCTCACTGATCTCATGGAAAAGTAATCTCCTAGGATCAAATCCAGAAAGAACTAAAAAACTTTGGCTACATATGGCAGGCAGAAAACTAGAAGAACTATTTAGCAGCAGTGTGCAGTTAGACTGGACTGCAAAGTGCATGCGAGTTCCCAGGCCGTGACTCAAACAGCGTCAAAGGCTTACAGGCACACACGCTGAAGAAATTGTCACATTCCTTTTGGAAACCTACTCTAAGATAGAATGTCTTGCTTTCAGGATGTGTCTGTCTCTTTCCGAACCAGAACTCTACCTGAGACCACATGCCTAATTTTCAGATGTCAGAATCCCCATTCCAGTTACTTATACATCTGGATTATTATGACCAAGGGAAACACTTTTTTCCAGTTAATGTTTCCTCTTATATAAATGAACAGTTTGAAAACATTAAAAAATATTAAAAGGTCAGCAGTGTCACTTTTTCTTCTCAGAGTTGAATTAATGGGAAACAACAAGTGAATAGGAAAAAGCTACGTTTGAGTTGGTTCTGTTTTAAAATGAGTTCTCAAAGGACTTTTAGAGAATTTATTGAGTGTAGCATTCAAAGTGTCCATCAGAGCAGTTGGCCACTCCAGCAGGATCACCAATTTATGATTGATTTCCTGAGATTTTTTTTGTCTAATGAAATGTAGTTAAGACTCTGATGGTGGCAATTAAAGACTAGAAGGAACCGAAGTTGGTGTTCACATTATCACATGGTAAAACACAACAATGCTGTAAATATCCATTAGACATTACAGTTCTCATTAGCCCCCTGAAAACAACTCATTAGTGTTCATGACAGACAAGTACAGTAAATGAGATAAAACTATCAATATATTCATTGTATACAAAATCAGGGCTTCCATCCTCATATTCCACACAGTGACAATCAGAAGGTTAAAAACACCTTCTGCGAGAAATAAACGTAAGATGCAACATTTCTAGCCAGAGCGTAGAAAGATGCTGTGTGAGAAACTAACAAAGACATCAGATGTTTCATTTATATGGTATGGATATTTAATTTACATGGTAGAGTAGGTTCACCTGAAGCTCAGGGTGCTTTGAACTGTCACAGTTGTTTAGTCAAGGCTACATTTTATAAAACTCTACTGATTTAACTTAAACAGTTAAATCAGTTCCTTTTTTAACAGGAAAGTTAAAACATTGGATTTTTTTTCCCCATTCCTTGTACGACTGTATCTATTTTAAATCCATAACATGGTTTAAAAGACATTTTAGAAGTACCACCCATGTGTTTCCGAGTAGTCTTATCTCGTTTGGGTGCACTCAATTACTGTACCTTGCCCAGCACTAAGTCTCTTGCAACAGCATGGCCTCTATCAGCAGTCAGCTTACCATAGTCTAAGGCAAGTCATGATTCAAAAGTAAAGATGCAGTCATTCCCAATCATTTTAACACTAGGTACTCCAACAGTAATAGAATAAAGTGTTCAAGGAATACTGTGACCTTACTGCCCCCTGTTCTGAAGCTTAGAAAATTACAACTTCCCCTGAACTTACATTCTGAATGGTTCAGCAGGGACAGGAAGAATTCCTCTGAAAACAAAACGACACTTCAGATGTAGTTTCTATTAGTTCCATAATATTGTCATTCCTACCCACTCTGTGTATTCCCTGATGTAGAGGCCCGTGGCCACTTTATGCAGAGAGCACTCGCTGTGGGGAACGAGCTTATTCTTATGCTGAACTAGTCTTTGAAACATTTTGGAAAAATGGGTTAGCAACATCCTGACATAACCAACTAAACAAACCCAAGATGCACAGGGTATCTCACTCAAACACCTCCTGTCATGCTGAGGTTTCTCTTCTCTACACACAGAATATATTACATAGTCATTCATTAAATGAGGGCCTGAGAAAAAAGTCAAATATTTGAATACTTGCTACCTCCCCTCCCCCTTAAATACCTGCCAGCACATCAGTTACATCTGTTATTTTTTTTTCTACCAGTGTTGGCCTGCTCACCAGCATCAGTTCAGGTGGCCAAGAAGCAATAGGTTAGTACACAATTAACAGGTATTATCTGAGTAGTTTAACTGAGAATATACAGCACTATTTCTTTTGAACTACTGAGTGTTCTATGCATTCAAAGAATTGAGGATCCTCAGCAATTTACAGGACAATATTGTTATTGATGAGAATAATCTTGGTTTTATAGGGCGATTTCTTTGGAAGCGTATTTCCTTTAAGGTCTTTCAGACTCCAACACGTCAATTCCTCACCCCTAGTTTCCTTTCTTTTTCTGTCCAAATTATATTGAATGGAATGACATCAATATTGTTTCTACAGGAAGTTAACTGACGTTAACACTCACGTTTAACTGTTTCTTATCTTGAAAATTAAAGAATTAGCTTTTGAGTAAAATGTGACTTTTTTTTTTTTACAAAATCTAAGATTTTTTTTTAAATACAGGAACCAGTTCTCATGCTCTCTTCTTTCATCAGAAAAAAGGAACAACACTCATCAGCAACAACCCTAGTGCACAATGCTGATACACCATTAGTTGGTTAGAATGCTTGTAAGAATGAATAATTTTGTTTTCCCTCCTACTGCAAATGTCCCTCTCCTTCCCTGCTCCCAGTCTCATATATTTTGCCTACATTCATTACACATAAAAATTTCTATGCCAGTTATCCCATGAGCCAGAACTTCCCAAATACAGTAAAGCACAAACACATTTCCTTTGTTATATCAAAACATATTAGGCAGACCTCACAGTCTATTTGCTGGTATTTGAAGGGGATTCTGGAAGAACAATGAAGCTTAGGTTTTGAGCAAAGGTAATTTTGGAAGGTGGAATCACAGCTTAAGAAACTCTCCAGAGATTTTTCTTGATGCAAAGCTAAGAAGACCGTGATAATGTCTTAGGAACTGGCCTCGTTCCAAGTTGGATTTTAAACACAGATTATAAAGCAAACACCATCCCCCACAAGTATTAAGAAAGAAGAAAATAACAGAATGGGGCTGCAGAAATGGTCTCTATTGTGGGACCAAAACCCGTCAATCAAGCAGGTTGACAGGCATCAGAGATTGACAGACAGGCCCTCTCTCTTGACTTCAGTTATCTGGGGGAATGGGAAAAGTGTCTGCAAGAACATGTTAAATTGCCAAAGTCATTACCAGTCACCAATTACCAAAGAAAAGATAACAAGGTGTATTTTAGAAAAATCGATGCAACAACATGCATTTCAATAAAGTGAGTTTTTCAGAACTTTAGAAAACAAAATGAACTATTTAGGGAATACATTATGGTTTTTTCATAGAATACTGAGCCCTTCACTATGCCAGCAGGTTTGGAGATTCATCACTATTCTCTCTATATTTTGTATTGAGGCCATAGGTCAACTAACAAATACTTCCCTTTGTCTCTTCTTAGGCTTAACTTAGAGAAAGCCTGTAAGCTCTGTATCTCAGTGATTAAAACTAGGTTCTGTGCATGACAAACTACAGTCCAAAAACCATTTTGGTCCTCGAATGCATTTATTCTAGTTGCAGCAGTAAATTCTATTATATGGTAATAAGTTACAAAAAAAAAAAAAAAAAAAAAAAAAGACTAAAGGACCTTGACATGTTATTTATTTTAGATTTGATATTACCATTCACCCAGGCTGAAAAGGACCCTTATGAAATGTGTGGACGCACTGCAATGTCTTCGCACAGCCTGCCTAAGCATGGAATACCACGTTTCTCTCACATCACTCTATTCAGAATTTTTCTGTAGTCATGACCTAAATCAAGTAAAATGAAACTTCTTCTGACAGAAAAATTAAGAAGCCTGCAACTAAGGCTCTGAGAAAATAGACTCTTTGAGGTGAGGGAAGAATGCAGGCCTCTTGTTTCAGTTACCATACTTCCACCAGCACAAAAAAAAGTGAAAGAACCTTTTTCAACATTAATAAAAGTGTTCACTTAATGTGAATTAAAATGTACCTACCTTCAGATTTTTCAAGCTTTCATAACAGCAATTAAACATCATTGCAAATACGCTGAATGCATAAAATGAATTCATTTTTTCTAGACTGCTGCCAACTTACTCGCTTACCCCAAAAGTGCTTTCCTTCTTTTAATTTAGTTGGCATTAGGTGTTTCACTTTCAGGAGCTGCTTCCTCTTTCAGTGGAAACAAAAGGGGGTTTTCTGTTACTACTGTCCCAGCTATTAACTGCAAGAATATGGTTATGGTCTGCAGTGCAAGCAGAGACAGCACTGAATTCAAAGGGGTCTTCTTAGGCATCATCTTTCTCCTTCTGTGGCCAACAACACACAACACATCCCTTATCAGCTTCTGTGCACTCCACGATGGCCCTGGAGTGCAGCATGGGACATGCTTCAGGCTGTATTTGCATACCTCTCACATACACCCTCAGGCTTGCAGGAGCTTCCATTAATCTTTCTGACTTATGCAATTTTTGTGGCTTTTCCAGAGTTTTATCTCACATCCTACACTGTTTAATTCCTGAAGCTCTCTGAAACAAGTCTCTTAAACAACGTAAGGAACTTAACTCTTCATCTCAAGTCACTTGTATCTATGTGCAATTCATACCAGACCTCATCTCTGTGTTTCCATAGAGTTACTGCATTGTAAACTAGGTCACGTTGGAAGGAAAGGGACCCCTGGAGATCATCCAGTCTTCCCCCTGCTCAAAGCAGGTCTAATAAGGTCATCTTGCTCAAAGACCTGTCTAGCTGAGTCTTCTAGAACACCTCTCCAGGGATGAAAAGTTTCACCCACAGGGTGAAAAATAATAATAATAATAATATTAAAATCTTAAGTGGAATGTCCCATGTTCCAACTTGTATCCACTGCCTCTTGTCCTATTGCTATTGCTGTACACCCTTGAGAATAGTCTGTCTCTGCCTTCTTGGTAGCCTCTAGTCAGGTTGTTGTGAATAGATGTAAGGTTTTCCCTTAGTCTTCACTTCAAATATATTTTTGTTATTACTGAAATTAAAAAAATACTAAATATAACATTGAAGTTATTATAGGACAAAAGTATTGAGCACACTTACAGTGAAGGAGGGAAAAAAATATCCCAAGATGATTGAAAATGGCTTGGAAAGACTTCTCAGAATCATTCAACTCAAGAGATAAAAATTACTTAACTAGCTGAATTAGTTAGCTGAGTCACAGATGAGGGACCATAAATGCTCCCGTATTTCTAAGAGTAACCTTGTACAGATGTGCCTTCAGAAGTACACAAACATTAGCTCTCCTGAACACCAGAAAAAATGCCCGTGCAGAGACCACCAAAATCCTTAAGCTCTGTTTTGTTGGCTTAGCCATGTACTAGTTGTCTCTACTAAAAAGATCTTCCCAGAATTTTAATCTTGAGTTAACTAACTCCTTTATATGTGGATGACCCTGATCTTCAAAAGGCAAGTTATTTCTGACAGTCTTAAAGCTGAACAAATGCCAAAACCAACATGCACTTCATCACAGGGGAAGAAGAATAAGAGAATTCTGAAAAATGCTTTCTACTGGTATTTTTCTTAACACCTTTATTTTTAAAGAAACACAGGGCTTGCAACCTGCACTTCCACTAAAAAATAATTATTTCCCACCTACCCCACCCCCAACTTATCTGTTCAGAAGTAAAGGCATCCATCCTTAACTAGCAATAACATGAAGAGGATCTGGTGGTTATCGCTACACAAAAATCACTTAGAAGTAAAAGCAACTAAATGATTATTAGAAATTCTTTCTGAGCTCTAAGAGTAATTCATATAAAAGGGCTAATTACTGCTTGGAATTCACACACGAGGAAGGCTGGCACAAGAGATAAAACACAGGACTGGTTTGCATTTCCTAACAGTCATGTTCTATTAATACTGCTACGAATCATTTTTTTTCTGGAATTAAAAAAACTCCAAACCAACCAGAAAACAAAGCACAAATAAAAATGTTAGGAGAATAATAATTCTGTTTGTCAAATATAAGCAAATAGGCAACATATCTAAGACTAGAGTTGCTCTCACCACTAACGAGGTCATTGCACATGTATGTATTTATATATGTTAGTCTTCTAGTTCATAACAGGAGCATTCTTTGAAGTGACTTTAATAACCCTTGTCACTGTACTTCAGTATGTGATGCAGAATTGTCTTGGAGCACACCAGGTGAGTTTCTTTGCATGAAATTAAATTAAAAAAAAAATATACTCCAACCAGTTATGGTCACCAAGCCATGGGAGTCAGACTAGACCAAGTAAAACCAAGAACACTCTGAGAAAAACATAAACTATGAAATGCACTCCAGTGCCAAGGGAAGCAAGTCCAGGACTCTGTATAAATCCACACTTGGTGAGATTGAGTAGAGTCTCATGCAGATATATATACCACTATCCCTCTAAAAATCTGTGCATTTCAGTAGCAGTGCTAAGGTAGATGTAGACACAGTAGTTATATTTCATATGTTGGCCTGTTCTTTCTGCTTTTGCACCAATTTAATGTAAATTAATAAATTCTATTTTCTAGCAGTTTACATCAGAATAGAGTCAGTAGAAAGCAGCCATACTTTAGTTTGACACATTCAATAGCTCCTAATTTTAGAGGCAGAAATGTTTAGCAGCATATTTCAGACTTGTATCACATTCTTTACTAACACTTCAAAGACTTGGAAGATCTTAATTTGCACTCTTGATGCTCTGCAGTCTCCACATCCAGGCAGGCCGACATTTGACTTCTATAGCTCTGCCTTCCTGCAGAACCCTCACACTAGATAATGTGATCAAATCAGAACGATTTTCCACACAATTTTAAACCATAACAGGTCACAGCAAAAAATGTAAAATGACCATAGCAGCTCAAAGCTAATTAATTTCTATTACTAGCAAAAGAAGAACCACTTAACATGTCTTTTCTTATTTAAATTATCATTGACAGCACCTGCTTTTTTTATTCTTGGGAAATCCTGCTACAATACTAGTTAAATTATGTAAGACTGTAGAATTTATGAAGATAAGGCAATTACCATTACAAAAACAATTCCAGGTTACAATTTATGGTGAAAAGAAAACGAGTTATGATGCTCTGTTAAATCATTCAGTGATGCATTACATACTTAGTTAATCCTTCTAGTTGTGAAAATTTAGGGCTAAATGGTCTCATTGTGTTCTGTAATTAATTGTTTCATTTAGTGGCTATTTCATCTATATTTTTAAAGAATAAAGTAACTTAATGAACAGTAAATGTACAAGCCCATGCAACTACCATGTAACATGTAAAAATGACCAATAGGAGGCAGAAGAAATGACCAAATACCCAGCGACATCAAAAGTAAACTGTTATTAAAGTACAAGATATCTCCTGGTACCTAGACATGCTGGCCTCTCTGACCAAACAGAAGTTTATTTAGAATTTTCTGCATGTTCTCTTCTTATAGCAAATCCAAATATCTGTGTTGAAAACAATAGGCCTGAACTTGCCTCTACTAACCTGGCTACTTTGCAGGAGGAAGGTAAATGAAAACACATTCCCCCGGCTTCTCCCACCTCCCTTTCCCCTAACATACCCCCCACCCCCCAAAAAGCCAAACCAAACCAAAAAACACACAAAAAAGCCTCCGAACACACACACGCACGCACACGCATGCGCACGTGCACACACCCACACTCACACTCACACCCACACCCACACCCACACTCACACCTACACCCACACTCACACCTACACCCACACCCACACTCACACCCACAAACACACTCACACCCACACACACACTCACACCCACACTCACACTCACACCCACACTCACACTCACACCCACAAACACACTCACACCCACAAACACACTCACACCCACAAACACACACACACCCACAAACACACACACACCCACAAACACACACACACCCACAAACACACTCACACCCACAAACACACACACACACACAAACACTCTTCTATGTTAGAAGTTAAACAACAGATTCATTCTCCAAGGGGAGTCTCACAGGGCAAAGGAAGTTAATGTTGGAATTTCAGATTTAATCCATTCCTGAGCAATCACTTTGGCCTTAACCCCAGCTTTGAAAACACTGTTTTGCATACATGCTGTTTCAACATTTCTAGGTTGCAATTCAGCATCAAATAATCAATATTCAAGCCTGTTCGCCTCGCAGCCTCCCTGACATACCAGACCAAATTCCACCTTTTACAAGGCCACTGACACCATTTGAAATTGAAGAACAAATGCTGCATATCTCCATGTCCTAAAAACATTTTGTGCGATACAGATGATGCGTTATAATTTTTTGCACATTACCGTGATGCAGATGCGGTTCCATTTTTTCAATTGGTATGACTGCTTCCTGTGCTTCCCAGACAGGAATAGGGATGCAGCACAGTAAATGCTATACACACATGAAAATTCAGAGTGATAAATTTACCACGTGAAGAAACATTTGCATGATTAAAGTAATAGTGTCTGCATTATTTTTTGAGAGTATTTTCTTAACCTTCAGTGCAGCAGGGCTACCACTGTCAGACATACAAAGATCTTTCACCATTTTAAATCTGATTGTCTACCCCTAAGTGCCACCTCTACGTGCCTTTTAAATGCCTTTTACTTTTGGCTTATAGTTATCACTGGGAATACACTTCCATGAACACAGCCTAAATGTTTTCCAATGCAAGACATTAAAACACAAGAAAAACACCAGAAAAAGGCCACGTTTACAAATTCTAGATATTCTCCATTACATGGAAGACATATTTGTTCTGAATAATTCTTCAGAACTCTCACTGATTTGTATTTTTTTAGCAGGAAGATTAAGCAGAGCTAAACTATTAAACAGGATTTGCTCCCTGGCAAGTCCTACTATTTTTGCACAGTAGACATACCAGGATTTAAACTCTTACTACTCTGATTTCAATAACAAACACATCTGTTGTAATGAACTGTATATTCTTCTCTTGAGTATGTCCAGTCTCTTCCTAAAACTAAAGCCTCCCTGCCTGCAAGTCTGGGACCTGGTTTCACAGGTTGTTGAGGAATCTGTGTGTGTATGTCTTCAGATGTCTTCCGTATACTGGTGCATGTCTGCAGCTAAGCTTGCACTAAAAGGTCTCCTCTCAGTCTCGGCTGAGTCTGGCTCCCAATCAAACAACTGAAATGCTCCTTGTAGTCTTTAAAAACACCACAGGTCTCTGGACTAGCTGTCACCAACCATCCTGACACAATACTCAGCCTTCCTGGAGGACAAACACAGCTGAGTGTGGCCAAGGCAGAACGTGTTACCAATTGTTGGATCTTCTTGTCACCACCACACTTAGATCACATCAGTGACAAATACTGGAGTGTCTGCAGTATATTCAACTTCACCATTTTATAAAATCGCAGGATTTCCCACTTCATTGCAGTTCAGTAGAGAGCTACTACAAGTCTTTGCACAATGTCTTCTAACACAGGGTTTCTCACCACCCTACCATTACTGTCTGCAAGAGCTCCTGTATACGTGTTGTTGCCCCACAGTTCCCCTCAGTGGTTCTGAAATAGTTAAGGTCACAACAGACTGGTGCTATGTAAAGGAGAAATTTCCCTGTCCTTGCTTAAGTGAATGGCTGGGATTAAACTGACAGCCCACCTTAGTGATGGTGGAATAATTGGTTGTTCAGCTCTGTCCTTGTCAGAGCTGTGACAGTTCTGCAGATGTCCTGCTCAGCTCTCCAAAGGTTAGCCTCAGCTGGAGCTGGTGTTCATTAATCATTCCTTCCTGACAGGACTCAGAGCAGCCCACATCTGCCACTCCATCCCCCTCAATCCCTGTCGCACCCAGCTTGTGTGTAATCACTGCTGGTTTTCTTAAGAGGATACTTGATAAGGGAATATGCATTTAAGTATGAGACACAGGGTGTTGCCTTCCCTCTTTCAGCAAAGGGCTGGTAATATGAATTTGGTCCAAGACAGTCCACTACAGAAACAGTGAAGTCTGAACTGGACGTACAGGCAGTATATCGTATCACAGGCTTTTAAAGTGTCTATACTGTCCTTGTGTAACAACTATTTTCAGTCTAGTATAATACAGTGAAGATAGAAGGACATGGTATCATCATAACCTTGTGTAGGTACATGACAGATGCAAACTGCACCTGATTTGCAGGGAGTGAAAAAAACATGATGCAACTACCTCACAGAGTATTCAGAGAATGGAAAGCTTCAACACATGCTTCTGATCTGGTAGTTTTTGTCAACCAGTGAATCTCTCCACACTATTGCAGTTGCTTCACCTTCTGCTTGTGTACACAGTGACTGAAAAAAAATCCTATTGCCAGCATTGCTTTAACTCAGGTGAACAGAGTAATTTTCAGAAGTTCATACACATTCCTTTGGATTATTCTGACCACTTTTATTAGAACCTGTAAGATTCACCCATGCTTAGTAGGCAGTATAGGAAAAAAAAAAAAATTAGAGAAAAAGAACCATTAAGATAATTTCCATCAATTTCAAGTAATCAACATCACCTAATATTCTATGATCGATGCCAGAAGACCTCCAATATGAATAATCTGGCAGCACTGGACTTCTGTATTTGCACCACAAAGAAATGAAAGCAGTTATAAAGCACAAAGCCATAACAAATTAGTTGTTAGCCATATTAGGTATAGGTTTTAAAAAGGAAAATGAAGATGAATTATGGCTTTGATTAGCTCACACCCTCCCAACCTGCAAGAAAACGTTACTGGGTTCTGAAAGAGTAAGCCAAACGGAAAAAGAAACATAGGTAAGGAAGGCAGAGGAATACCTCTCAGAAAACCAGAGTAAGCAAAGAGCATAAATCATATCTACTCTCCCAAAGGTGTTCTGTGTTGGGTGTTTTTTGGGGTTTTTTTTCAGTTTACTCGATGTGTGCCTCAGAATAAACTATGCATTCTATAGTCTGACAAAACCACAAATGTATTACCTATGAATCTTAATGAAATTAAAACAAGAATCAGCACACTGACTGTCAATGTATTATAGTTGCCAAGACTGTGTAAGAAATAAAATTTTTACCCACTTCACAATCTTACTACCAGATTGCCCGCTGACTTCTCTTAGGATGCTGTTATTCATATGTGAGAATTGTAGGAATCACCATTTCAAAAATTGATTAACTGTCTAGTCCACAAAGTTGAAAAAGGAACAAACAAGGACATTAAGTGATTAGCATTCTTCCTTTTAATTTGCAAATCCTGTCTTCACAGCTAAAAAGCCAAATGCCTTAGGGTCCATCCCAGGCACACAGACCCCAACAAGCTTGACAGCAGAAAGAAGGTGCTACAGACACACATAACTGACATGCTGGATTAAAGCTATCAACACACTGACCATTAATCACAATTGAAAGCTTTACAGTGCACTTATAGAATGGCAGTGCTCCTGTTCCCAAAGGCAGCAGCAGCAATGCTGAATTTCAAACTGTTGAGCCAACCCACTAATGTGATTTGGTCGACATAAGCAGTCACAGGTACGGATCGTCAGTGAACGTTGATTTAGATGAAAAGAGAAGAATGGACTACCTTCCGAGTTCCACAACACTGACTTTGCTAGGGAAGCTTAAGTAATCAAACGCAGTCTAAACGACGCACTCATAACTGAAGTCCCCATCATGTATTGGGGTTCTCCCAAGGGACATCAGAAACTTTCACTGCTCAGCTGACAGTGATGCTCTGTGTTGCTGCCTCCAATGGATATATTAAATTTAACAACATCAGAAGAGAATGGGAAGATATAACTTGCAAAACATTTTGAATCTCTGCATGATTGAGAGTGCTTATCAGTCACAAAAAGATGTACCCTCCATTGCTGGTCGGCACATTAACATCACAAAAACTATTAACAGTTCTATCAAGAATGTCTATATCCCCATTACTGGGGACTGCAAAAGGACACATAAAAGTTTTTTTTAAAACCACCCACTTAAGTGACTAACACAGATGAAGAGTAAAACTGAATCAAACGAGGACCAATTCCATTCTTTTAAGAATTATGTTACCATTATTATTCTCATCCCTATGCACTGTAGTATTGCCCTAACGGGGCACGTCATTCCAATGCAAAACAAAACGTTGAGCAGCAACTGCTGTTTAAGAAAAACGTTGGTACCATTGTAACAGATGCAGTAGAATGTGGCTGCAACTGTTATAGCAATGGTAACGTAACATTGAGCAGCAATCAGACTCAACATCTTCACTGTGCTCTATGTGTATGTGTAACTAAAAGACATCCTCCTAACAAAGGGATATACATTCCATCTCCGATTTTCCTTGAGCCTACTGCCAGACACATAAAATGATTCAATGAGTAAGGCTTGTCTTTTAAGTTGCATTTCTGTCCTGATTTAACAAGGATCCCACAGGCTAGTGAATTACTTGAGCAGCTGCATTACCTAGCATTCCAGAACAAAACAACGTCATTTTTTTCTGTATTCTCAATGGCAACTACAGAGAATAAAGGAGGGCTATTTTTTTGAAATTTACTTGTGTCTCTGCATTTCTACCTCCTGTATTATGCTCCTGCAACTCGCCATATGTCAAGTGCATACTTCACTTGACAGTAAAATGGACTTGCAACACTGACATATTCGAAGAACACTTTAACATTCTTAGACTACAAAGAAAGATCTGTAAGTTCAATTACTTTTATTATTGTGCTCCCTCTACTGGTTCTAAAAAAAATCACTGATTGGGAAAAAAAAAAAATTTGCAGAACTATGCTGATGTCTGGGCTTAGTAATACACAGAAGCTGCACACTGAAAATGCCTCAGTATATTAAGTTTCTTAAGATTCAGAGGAAGAGACTTCTGGGCTTTTCCAAAGACTGGGAAAGACAATCCTGAGAGGACAGTGCTACCTAATGCCTAGGAAAACAGCGCAAGCATTTGAGGAAACTGTTCTGTACAGGAGCACAAACTTGCTGCACCCAGGACACAGTGTTAGCACAATCCAGCATGCAGCAGAAAGGGGCTCCTTTGGCCTTTGTGATCTCTGTATAGATGAGCAATGTGGATAAAGACTCCAGAAAGTGTTAAGTGAAGAAAAGGAAAAACAAATTATCTGCCTCATATGATACTGTTTTAAACTTGAACTAAATGGCCTGTGATAAAGTGGGACTGAGAAAAAAATAGACAGTAGCATTGCCAGTAATACAATTAAAATGGTTCAAGTAAAATACAATATATTATCTTGTATTCCACAGATACATTTGCCCTTTACGCAATCCTTCTACACTCTGAAAATAGGTGTAGGTCTGTAAAAATAAAACGAAACACACAAGTATGATGATTCTTTAGACAGTGACACAAGCTACTTGCCTCAATTCACTGGAAAGAACTGGCATGTTTAGACAACACTGACAAAATAAGTAACACTTGACCAAACACTCATCTCAGTGTAAGATGACCTATTAGGATAATCAAAATGAGCAAGCTTGCCATGCTCAAACTGTCTTCTTGCTAGTAAACACAGTTAAATTTTTTAAGTCCATTTAGAGAAAGCAGATGACAGGAATAAAACAAACAGCCTTTTTATGAGGGGTTGTTGGTTTTTTATGCCCTCTACTAAAGATGTCTGTTTCATACTGTCCTTCCCTTTCCTCCACTTTCACAGCTACAGACAGGCAGTCTTCATGCAGAGCAGTTATTTATTTTGGTGATCACATACACATGTCCCAGAGCATCATCTGAGAGAACTGAAGCCATATTTGTTCAAGGAAACTGCAACGCATGAACCCAGTTTCTCTACATACATAGAGACTGTAGAGCAACAAGCATCATGCAGTTCATTTTGAAAGATATCTACATTCAGTAGGTTTAATATTGTATTATCCCTACAGTTCTCTCCATGGGGAGATTCAAAACTCAACTGGACGGAGCCCTACAGCAGCCTGATCTGTGTTAGACCATCTCAGAGCAGTGGGTTAGACAAGTTAACCTTCAGAGGTCCCTTCCCACCTGTATTAAATCTGTGACTTTATATTGTATATCTTGTTGAAAGTTCAGCCTGGCCTGAGATATTGAGGTTGTGAATTTTTAGTCCTCTTTTACTGATCCCAGAGTAATAGGAATTTTTTTTTTCTTTTAACTTGTAATTCATTGTTGATATGGTGGCTGAAAGCTAAGAAGATTGGGAATTCTTTACCAACTCACACTGCTAAAAACTGCAGATCTGCTTCTTGCATTGACTGGCATTATTTTTTTGCTTCACAGACAAGTCCTCTGTTTTGCACATTTTATGGAAAACAATACAGTTTTTACAGCTTCTAGTAAGAAAACTGGTTACTGATTTCCTATGAAAATAAACCTGATCTAACCCCTTCAAAGAGGGGTTAGACATAATCCAAACTAATTTTTTTTTGGATGGCTAACATCTTGTCTAAAAATGTAATATCTTAAATGCCTTGGAAACCATGACAACACTACCTGTCTAGAGCTCACACAAGCTCAATCAAGTCATAATCAAGGATTTTCTTACATGATTGTCCATTATCTCCTTCTCAGTCAGAGATGCACATTATGGGAGAAAAAAGATCAGAGTGGAAATCACCAGCATTAATTACATGCTAGATTAGATCTGTGCTCCTTAAGGAGCTGTCAAAAAGAATTTGGAGTAACTCTATGTACAGGCTGTAAACAAAATAAAAAATATTAGCACAAGTTGGTGCAACTGAAATATATTAAGTTCTTCATATTTGATGAAAGACAAAATCCATTCAACTCTGGGAACACAGATGGATTCCATAGTGACTAGTCTGCACTTCTAACGATGATACAGTACCTAAAAATATAGCAGAAGTGATACGTGTTTACCATGAAGAACAAGGGTTTAGACTAGATCATTCCTGTGTATATTTAGCAGACTAAAGGCTTGTTAATAGGAGCACAGTCACTGAAGACTGTGCTGAAGAAAAGTAAAAGGTTTTTTCCTTCGTAAGTTGGAAAAAGCACAGCTTTCTTCAGTCTTACTCTGTTTCATTGCAGAAATGAGCAAAGATCTGCTTCTTACCCCGAGCTGCTTGCAAAAATACCCCAAAGAAACTCCTCATTGCCTACTTCAAACCGATGCTCAGGTAGTTCATTTTACATGCTGTCAATTTTTAAATGGTACTTTCAGGGCTTCAGACTGGCAGAAATCATCCTAAATCAGAAGCTGCATTCATAAGCCAGCGAGTTTGTTTTGTTGTGGTTTGTTTTGTTTTTGTGGTGGTTTTTTGGTTGGTTTTTTTTTTTTTTTTTATGTTACTTTAACACATTCTGCTCCCTTTCCTTTTAATGCCTTCTTTAAATTTGCCACAAGCTTTATCTTTTCTATTATGTGAACTGTCTTCACAAGATCTGCTGAGCCTGCCCAGCGTGTCAGACTCTGCACTGAGCTGTACATGCAGTGCAGCACGTGCTGGCCCTGAGCACTCACCATGCTGTCACACGGTTCAGCTCACATGGCAAACACACGCTGATTGTGGCAGAGAATACACTGCTTTCCTACATCACACCAAGGGCGTAAGAACTTTTTCTCAGGACATGGTTAGCAAAACCAGGAGAGTAGCAGTTCTCAGAACACAGACAGAAGGCAACAGCAGCTGTCAAACTACTGCTGCTGCTCTTGTTTTTCCCGTAATACAGGACATTGTAGTTTTGATGTTTGTTTTTAACTATTTATCAAATAGAAAAAAAAAATCAATTCAGTGCTAGGAGTTCAGTTTTCCAAAGAAAAAGCCTAAGACTAGCAACAGGTACCTAATGAAAGCAAAGTGAAACAAAATACAGAAAAAAGTTCATTAGATCCCCATTAAATTCCACTCAAACAGGCCTACGGATTAAGAAAGATCAGGGGATTCCTAAACAGGATTGCTAAAACCTTCAGGGATGCATCCCATTCAATTTCAATTAAATTATCTCCACTTTTTCTGGGATAATATATTGCATCCCATACCTCACCCAAACAAACATCACCTCTTCTTGAAACACAGATTTCTACTGGCTCACATCAACTGGTGGCACATCTACCAGAAAGCTCCCTGATGGCACTGGGAACTTGAGACAAGTCCTTCCCATGAGAGGCCTAGCTCTGGTTAACATCCTGGGTGCAGGGATGACAAGTTTGCTGTAAGATAGGCAAAGACAATCCCCCAAACATTCCTGCCAGCCTTCTATGCTACACTGCCTTCCCAGCACCCTCTTGTTCATGGGAGTGTTAAAACAGCCATGGCTGGCAGTAATTGCTGTTGACATCGTTCAGAGTCTTGCCTCACTGCCAGAGACAAATCTTTCATTCATGAAGAAGTGCTTGTTAGGCCAGTGCAGGACTCCAAACCCACTTAATTAAATTGGAAAAAAAAAAAAAAA
>JAOEGS010013178.1:0-21612 GCA_025447755.1 Corythornis vintsioides | reverse complement strand
TTCTTATGAATGTTTTGTAAGATGCCCTAGAAGCCTTCCAAACAACTTTATTAAATTGGAAAAAAAAAAAAAAAAAAAAAAAAAAAGCCAAAAAAAAAAAACTAGGAAAAAACCCCCAACAACTTGGTTAGCTCTGGTGGGAAATTTGCACACAAAGACCCGGTGTCTGGGTCTTTCCTCAACTATTCTCTCTCAAATAGTTTTACAATAAAGCAGCATCTCTCTCCCCCATCCCTTTCCTTCCAGCCACTGCAAAGGCCACAGTGACCCTCATTAAAAGACCAGTTTGTTATGGAATGTTTTCCCAATAATTCACCAACAGGGCTTTTCTCCTCAGCAATCAAGGGCTTGCAAGTGCCATGTAAGGGCTCTCCAAGGGCTGATTACCTCAAGAATTTCAAAAGTAAGAGTGTAAACAGGTACATGGAAAAAGCCTCTTTTCAGCAGTTATGTAAACATTCCCAATGGGATTTAAAAACCTTCATGCTGAAACTGTCAAGTCTGACTCTTTTCTTTAATTACATTCACACACCCCTTTCCACGTACACCTACCAAACAAAGGCAGAACACACACTGCAGAGCTACAGGACAGTAGTTAGTGTGATTAAAAAAATAAACAGAACCTCAACCCCCTCTCCCAAATACAGCTTATATTTTAGTAGTAGCAGACACAAACATACTACTCACACTAAATTCCAGATGGCACAAGCTATTTAGTGAAGAGGAAGTCAGGAAATGGAGCACGAATTGAACAAAATACTTCAATGGCTTTGGTCTAATCTGGCAATTTTGGGTCTTTGCCATGGCTTTCAAATTTACATGATTTTTTTTTTTTAACACATCCATTTATTTGTAAACCTTTTAGGGAAGTGGCCACAGCACTGAATAGTACACAAAATAAAGCAAATTGACAGTATTAATAATGATTTGCACAGCATTTCGGAGAAAAGTACATGGAAAGTATCACTACACAAATGTTGGTTTTCCTCTGCACTTGATACTCCTTTCTGCCCGAATAACAACAATCTGCTATATACTATCAAATTATCACTGAATGATTTTTCTATTATATGTTAAATAATGTTGGAGTAAAATTACCTAACTCCATATGAAGCTAAATCCAGCTGTTTCTATATAATTCTCCACCATAACTCAATATTGATTTACATAATGCAAAATGTTTGTTTTTATATGAAACACGATAAATCAATATAAAACTGTCTTTTTTTTTAAAGAATCCAGAGAGTCAATATGAAATTATAACACTAAAATTATGAGAAAGGTTAATTAAGATAGTAAAGCTAGGATTCAAAGAAAAACACCAAATTGTCCCATAATTTAAATCAGAATCATATGACATGTATTTATCTTATTGTTTCTATCCTTACAAAATCTGTAGTCCTTTCTACAGAAAAGGAAGATCTATACTTTTTTCCTCATACCGTTTCAGTTGTCATTAAATAAATATGGAAGTGATGTGAGCACAAATATCTTTGATACTCAAATATTATGCAGCTGTATCTGTTGCACTAGATCTCACAAGATACTGAACTTAGACCTTTGATTTCTGCTTGGCACAAAAGAGATTGGGCCCTACCTGTGTTATCAGGCCTTAACATTTCAAAATGTAGATTGTTCGTAATCTCTTGCATAACAATTATGAAGCTCTTCTTTATCAACTGATGAAAAAGTAATACCATGCAGTGAACTATCTTTTTTCAGTGATATTTTCCTGACAATTGTCCAATATTGATTATTAGTCACATTACTGATTAATTGCAACAGCCCCCTCCATAGGGATTTGTAATATTTGTCACTGGGGATCACCAAATTAGCAGTTTAGAGTAACTGACAAGTGTACTTTCATTAGATACCTAGCAAAATAAGCTGGATGTTTCTTTGTGAACTAATATTTCAAGTCTCATAATACTAATTTTTAGATGTTTAATATTATATGATGTTAAGAAGAAATGCAGATAAGATGCTTTATGTGACTCTCCTGCAGAACTGAATCCACCAAAAATGGAGTAATGCTGTTAGTCTTCCTTGATTCTTAAAACAATTTTGTAATACAGTCCCTCTCTGCCTGTTCTTTCTTCTTGCATGAGTGAGACTACATTACAATTTTGAATTGTTTTCATTATTAGTACCTTTTAGCAATGGCATAGACTTAAAATTATTAATTTATAACATACCTTTTGTACTTACTATTCAGGTACATTGAGCAAAAGCTGAAAGCATTAATTTGTCAATCAGCCTTGCTCTGTATCTAGTCTCACTTGAAACAAACTAAGTACACACACAGAGAAAAGGTCACTGTGAATTTCACAGAGGTAAACGAGCTTGCAAACATTCAGGTATGTTAGCGTTTACTGCGACAACTAGCTATAACTCTGAAGCACATTGCACATATGATAGTGTATTAAAAAATAAGGTTTCAGTAAAGCAACCTCCTTCTAATCTAGATAATAACAAGAAAATTTACTTCATACTGTGAGATCAATTTTCAACTCACAGATAAGACCAAAAGTTTTGAGATGAAAAAATATTTTACAGTGGTTAAACTGAATAAATGCTTCGGTTTTTTTAAGACAATTTACCTTAATTCTTGTTAAATTGTCTGTGCATTCTGAAAATGCGTTACCTCAAGTGAGATGGAAGAAAATACCAAATAGGAAAGCATTCTCCCCACTCTTTAGTCTGCCTGAAAGCAAAGAAACCATATCTGTCCATTGACCACAACAGAACAAATGCTACACACCAATGTTTTTATGTATTTCTGCACAAGCTGCAGAAAATAGGCAGCTCTGTTCTCCAGCCTCCATTCTCTCTGTAGAATTAATTTCTTCTATTGATATTCATCTGACAACACATTTGCTTTCAGTTAAGCTGAAAGCACAAGCATATTTTTATTTTATTCATTTGACAGTTATTTATACTGCCAGATGCCTACCATGAACACTGACCTAACAGTCCCCCACCAACATATTCACTGGAATGTCTTCCATAGCTCTTTCAGGAAAATGCATCTACTTTGGTGGTTCTTAGAAGGGCTTGATTCTTCTACAGACCACAACCAGGGAGGAACACACTGGAGAGGCAAGAGACCTGGATGGTCAGTCTGAAAACAGAGAGATGGATTTATCTCTGTGCAAGGGTACCATTAGGTAAATGAGAAGTGTCCAGGGAAACTGTTTCTTCTATTGCATCATATGTCAACAACATGAGTCTGCGTACTACCAAAAAATTGTTAATGACGGCATTTCCATATAAAAATGGCTTCTACCTACCCACAGTATGGAGAATTTCCCAAAACCAGCTAAGATATACTATCATACCTTTAAAGTGTTCGGCTGGAGGCGTTTATGATTCACAAACAAATATGGCCATCCATAACAAACAAGCCAAAACCCAAACTGTCACTTTACTAATACAAAGCTTTTGCCCATGGCCTTTAACAATATGGTAATTTATTTAAAACAGATACAGTCCTGAAAGTGACGCACTTAATATTATTAAAAAGATATAGTGTTTATTTTTGCTGTCTATAAAACAGGCAGTGCTTATGAATATGCAAGCTGATTTAATAAACATGATTGGCTCCTACTGAAAATAATCTTCTGTGTTTAAGGGAGTTGGATGCAAAAATTAATGAGGTCAAGTTAATACGCTTGTGAAGAAAGCATTAGCTGTCAATACGGCTGACAAGAATGCTCTAACTAATCCCCTTTTCTGAGAAAATAATTTAAATTTTCCTCAATAAACTAGGAAATCTCAAGAGCATGGAGTCAACCAGAGCTGATAAATGTGTGACAATTAACAAGGAAGAAACAAAAGCTTGTGTCCATTTATAGTCACGATAAACATGACATTTAATTAACTAGAAGGTTTTCAAAAAGTGATATGGACAATGTTGACCATCACAGCACTGGCCTTGTCGACCCTGACCCAACATGCATGGTTCCTGCAGATGACCTGCACATATCTTGCTCTTCTGACCTTAAGGAAAAGGTAAAATGTAGCTGCATGTATTATGACATCAGGAATTAAACTAAGCAAATTTGACCTCCTAGCACAAAAATCGATAACTAGAAACTGTTGAATGTTTAAAATGTTTACATTTTTTCATTTCTAGTGATTAAAATCCTTCCAGTCACCTCAAAATATCATTCCTGTCCTTTCTTTGCTGTCCGGACCCCCTGCTTCAACATAACAATAAGAAAGGAATTCTGAAAATCACAGGCAAATAATAATAAAAATGAAATGATATATTAAAGACTCAGAATAAGATATAATTGTCATACCATTTTAAGTGAATTATTTTTCTTTGATAGATATCATGGGCTCATTTAATTATGAAACATTAATAACATTTCAGTTAGGGGTGTTATAAGCATTTAATTCTGTGTTTGTATTTATTACATAGGTGGTATAGCATATGGAGTATGATGCGGTTCTGAAGCCAGAATTTCAAGTACTCAGAGCCATTCGCAAGTATCTATGATTTCTTAATGAGATGGTTATGATTCTTGAAAACTAAAGGGAAAAACACTATCTTTAAAGAGAGAGAAAATAAGGAGCCAAGAATTTATATACCAGGGCCATGATCTTTGCTGAAGATATTCAGAAGGAAACTGGAAAAATAATCTAGCTTTAATATACCTGGAAGAAAAGGACAGTTCTTAACAGCAGATACAAATTTTTGATGCAATGCAGCCACCTACCAACCCGTCACAGCACGAATTGTAACTTGCTTCCAGGGTAAAGTAACCAGCTGCAAGGACAGAATAGAAAGGCTGGAGTCTCATGCTTTTGTATGAGCAAACCTTTTTGTCACTGCTTCACATACTACATACGCTGCAAAAACAGGGTGCAAACCAGTTTGGAAACCACAATTTTAGCAGTTCCCATTCACTAACTGCCAGGTAATCCACAGAAGCCTGTTAGGAATTTGAAATTTTCAGTATTTACATGCCTGCCCTAGGTATAGACTATAACTTAAGTAATCTTCAAATCACTTCAAAACAATAGGGGTTGGAAACACTTCGGTCATCAGTATTATATCTGATTTATCTTAAACTGCAAAAATGGATTGAAAGAAACAGACATGATTCATGAAAAATAAATGCAAGAAGTTATTCCAGGGCAAATATAATCAACCAGGCAAAATCTGGAACGAAACATTAAGTAGAAAAGGAATATATATCATTTAATAAACACAGAAATTACCATTTTAGTAGAGGGTATGGATCTCACTTTGTAAGAACTGTGGTGCATCGTTTTGTGAAGGTGCCACGGCTGGCTTGTAAACTCCCATGCACTCCTGATGTACATATTTATTTGTTAGCTTAAATGACAATGTAAAACGTACCCTAACTCCCCAAAAAATAATCCCTTAAGAGCCTCATCAAAGATTAAAGGAAGACTCAATTCTCAGTTCCTGCTAGGTGGAACAATACATAACAAATAAACTCCAGGAAGGACTATCAAGGTGTGTAGCTAAGAAAAGCTCTAAGGGAAGAGTGAGTGCTGGAAGACACTGCCAAGAATCCAGTGTCGATCATCGGTGCTGTATTTATGAAGACATCAGTCAGGGATAGTTTAAAGACATAATTGTCCTAGTTGGGGGAGATGTCCTCTAGCGATCCCTTTCAATTTTACTTTGTACTATTTACACGTTGTTTACATTATTTTGAATACTGTTGCCTACAAAGAAGGGCTCTGCACCACCCCATACATCCTGCAAAGGACAGAGAAAAAGATCACTTTGTTCATTTTCAAATACGCAGTCAAATATAAGCACTGCACTACTGCAGACCATGCAGATACCCTGTTAGTGTATTCTTTACATGTAATAAGTGCCACACTCACTCCTACGGTAGTGCCCCTGCCACTTATACTTAACCACACCTGCCTTTCAGGCCTTTGTAATTCGAGGCCAGAGAAATCCACTTCCACCCCGATTCCTATGGTGGAACAGTGACACCCAGTGACGAGCTTTATACTAACTCCTAGGAGCATCCAGAAAAACAGAATCCTCTTCTGTTAAAGGTAAAAGGCAGAATTAGTTCACCTATCAGTTACGCATCTCAGCGTGTGTCCCGGGACAGGAGCTCGTCCTGGAGAGTGGGTCTCTGCTGCACCCTTTGCGTCAACGCAGCTTTCCGTCTCAGAATTCATTTCAGCAAACACTCCTATTTGAAATCACTGTTTAAGACAATTTAGACTATAAATTTACAGTTGCTAATCCAAATAAGTCAGCTGCAGTCTCTAACTTATCTTGAATGACTGATCATCAAAGTTAAAGGTGCATAAACATCGGCCTTGGCCTGCAACGGGCTGACACTGGCTCTGCCACGGGTAGGGAAAGTGTCCCATGTAATATTTTGTTTCATAAAGCAATGTCACTAAACCAAGAGCTGCAAGGAGTTTGGCACTGGATCAATATAACCAGGCAGAGAGACTGCAGGCATGCTTGTGGTAAACTCCAAAATACAATGAAATGAAACATTAACTAAAGCTTAAAGCATTAGCCTCCACAGGGAGGTAGTGCCGTAACTGGCACGTAAACATGTCCATGGTGGATAAAGGAAGTAGTCACAAGACAAATGAAGAAAAATTATTTGACTGCGGAAAGCATGATTTGCATGAATAAAACAAAATTATTGCATGCTTTGGGAATTAAAGGCCTTCTTATTATAGTGCAAAAAATTAATTACATCGTTACTGGAGATGTTTGCTATTTACTCATAATAAGCACTTCGATGCAGCACATTAAAATGAGCTGCCAGCTCATTGGTGTTGACATGCACTAGGTAAGGACCATTTCCAAGACTGCACCCTTGTAAAAGAACAGCCAAGTTGAATCACACGTGCAGGTTGCCATTCTGCATGCCAGAAATTACAGTCTTACATAGGGTTTCCACTCATACAAGCAGAAGGATACTTCTTTACAGATGTTCCAGAATTGTGATCAATTCACGATGCTTTCTGCATTCACTGACCCATCGGCCAAACAGTATTTCATGACCATACTCAGCGACATCGCCGTAGCAGCAGCTGTAAGCCTCCCCTGAATTGAAAACTTGTACCAACAGTTGCCTGCAGTGGGGTGGGGGGGCACAGCACCAACAGGAACAGACAAGTTTAGGAACCTCAACAACATAATGTTGCTGGTAGCACAAAACGTATGATACTAAAATATACAAGATCTAAGAAAGGAGGAACTCATACCGGGCACTACCTGCTAACACTTCTTTCAAGGACTGAAGCAGCAAACGAAAACCAGCAGGATCCTTTGAAGACAGGTTTGCCATTTTTGCTACGGGTAGAAATGCTCTAGTTCTTGTAACTAAGGAGCAATCCTAACACTGACTTCAGCCAAGCACTCAAAATAAGTGGGTTTTTCAGGAAAAACAACAACAACAAAAATATCACCAGTTGCATTATCAAGTTAGTTATCAGGAGTCTTTGAGGACACAGATAAAAGGAGGCTTTTGAGGGATTCAGAAATGTTACTCTGTTTCCAAGAAGAAAACAAACAAGATCTTGGAATCTACATGACTTTCAGAGCAAATAAATAGTCCAATTATCCTCATTATCTTCAGCTTCCATTTAAAGTTTCTACTTTATCCCTGCTGCTATGCTTCTCCATCAGCAAGCACAGCTGCAAATTCAGGAAGGCCAATGCCCCTATGTGGCAGCTGAGGAGATTTGGATGGTCCAAATCAACCCCTTTAGGAATCACTTTATTGATTCATAGGGTCACACTGTAAGAAAGAGGTACGCTGGTTTGTAGCTCACTTGGAAAATCCTGATGATTTGAGTTCTCTTCTGCAAACCAAAATCTCCCATCGAGGTCTTTATGTTTTGGCTTCATGTAGTGGATGACTCCTTCCAGAGCCTGAAACAGCTACCACAACTCTATGTTCTCAATACCTTCAACAAGTACACAGTTCTGCACCAAAACACCTTTGGGAATCACAAAGAAACTGAGTTGTATGACATCTGCCAAACCACACTCAGTTTGCTAAGTCTGTGGAACATGCCAAAATCTCCCCATGTCACACACAGTGTGATGCTTTATTATTGCCTTAAATCCACCTTTCTGAAGTCAACCTATGTCTCAATCATACCATGTCCTAAATGAGTAACCTCACAGAGAGCCCCTGTGTTCTCCCTCAGAAAGCCTTTCTTTTTGAAATTCTCCTCTTGTACTGCAATTCTGCCTTTCATCTACAGTCTCTAAACTCCTCTGGCCTTCTCTCAGGGCATACGCAGAAAAAAAACCCCTGATGGAACTGGAGTTCTGCCAAATCTATATTCACTGACAGTTAAAGAAATTGCAATTGTCCTCAAACTAGAATGAAAAGAATCTCTAATTATGGTTTATTTTTAATTTTTCTTAAGTAGAGGACTCTAATGAATTTTCTTGATTTATTGGGGGAGTAAGGCAGATCTAGGTTTTCACAGATTCCTTCATGAATATTTCTCACTATATACTAGATGTCATTATTCTACTGAGAATCAATTAGCCCAAATGTTGTTATGACAGCTACAGAAAAATTGTATTTTTAACTACAGTTTTTAGTGTTCTGTCTCCTCCCAAGCAATCTCCACAGAAACACTGAAAACTTAAAACCTACTCATATTGTGAAAGAAAATCTGTTTGATGAGAAAGAAATATGAGAGACTGGGAGGGTTTTCTAGGAGATAACATTTTTACTGTTAGGTGTACCCTGCTACTTTAGAGGAGTCCAACTGACTGTATAAGCAAGCAAAAAGCAGAAAAATGGTTTGTTTTCCCTGTTTCATTGAATTAAATTGTAGACATTTCACAAGGAAGCGTCAATAAGTAATGCTCTTGAACACAACAGATGCTGAACTTCCATATGCTCTAACATCACAAATTCACCAAGTTTAGTGCACTTTCATTAGCAAATACTGCATGCCCCCCTCTCTCCTGTCCTTTCACAACAACCACCAATGTTAGAAGGAATAGCAACCTGGGAGATGACTTACAAGGCAAAAGTCTGATTCTATGTGCTGCACCACACATCCTTACAAACTGTTCAGAGAGCCAGAGAGGCTCACTATGATCGACATGGGTTAAAGCAGAAAAAAACCCCCTTAAGTATGAAGACATCCCTCTTTTGTAAACGTATTTCCCTCTGACACAAAGTGAATTGAAGGTAGGAATATGAAGAGAAAACTAAGTGCATAGGACAGGGGAAATAAATCAACTAACCAAAGTGTGATCACAGGTACAATAGGATACAAATACCAACTGATTAAAAATTTTAAGTGGTTAGAAAGCAGCAGAAGCTCCTCCCCAACAGCAAAGGTGACACTCCCTCTCAATGCATCAGGAAAAGGCTACCTACATTAAGTAGCAAAGTCATGGAGCAGAAACAACTATGCTACTTACAATAAAACTACACTACTGAAGTCCTAGGACTATGACTGGGTGTGAAGAAAGAAAAAAATAGAGGCCTGTGCTGTATCATATGCTGGACTGGACTAGCATCAGATCTACCAGTCTCTGTGACCAGCAGTATGTGAGCAAGGTTCATTTCCACCTCCTCTCCTTACACAACTCTGCTGTGTCCGCTGCCAACAGATGTGGCGAGGAAGGCGTTCTACAGCTAGTAAGCTCTTTGGCTATCCAAACACATTTGAAGTTTGATGCTCAGTTCATCAGCTCCTTTCTACACTCTTTAATGGAACAATCTGAATAGGGAAAGTAGTGCTTCAGACAAACCCTCTATTTCAAAGAAAATGACAAGAAGTCAATTGGTCCTCATATTAAAGGCAGTTCCATAAAAGAGGGCTTCCTGTTTCTTGCCACATTCCTTTTTTTCCAAGTTCAGACTGACTGACAAATCAGCCTCAGAACTCACATTTCTTTTAACCAGTACTAAAAATTCAAAGCATAAGATATTTTTCAAATATGTTTTACTGGACAAAAAGACATTCAGACTTGCTCTCTCATTGTGGGAGTCATGATGACTTCTGCCCTAGCAGCAATGAAATAGTTTGATTTAAAAAATAAGCAGCTGCAGCCCTGTCACTACTCAGTGAACAAAACCAAACAGCACCAGCTGAACTTGCACAATGGCAATGAAATCACGGTGCAGCTATTAAAAAAAGAGCTGAAAATGTGTCAGTTATCTCTCTCTAATGCACAATGACAGCCAAAAACTTTTTCAAGGGTATTGTTGTGAGCACTGCAAGGAAAATCTGTATCCAGCTAGATCCAGTTGTCTGACATTACACATTTTGTTAGCCTCACCCAGAGCAGCAATTCACAGGCTTATGGTACTTACCAGTTGCTAGTCTGTTACCATACAGGCAAGACGCAGCCGAGAGAAAGCCTATTCCATACTTTCCAGTATATAGCCAAACAGCTAAAAACAGACCAAAAAAACCAGCTAAAGATTAGTTACCAAAAACTCACCGTTGTCAACATGACTAAGAACTTTGTACAACACTGATTTACCTTCACATCTAAGTGATTTGGTTGCTCTCTTATCCTTTTTGGACACCCCTGCTATGATACTTTTACTCTACCATCATCATTAACCTTAAACTCAGAACTCCTTATGCACTACTGGAAAGAATTTATGTAGCAAATAACCACACACTTGTTGGTTTTTTTCCCTCATCTTCAGTTGGTCAAGTATCTAAAAGACTTCCAGTGAGAAATCTCCCCATTCCTTTGTCTAGCTTGAATATAAGATTGAGGAGTGTTGAATATAACATTGTTATATTCGATTATTTTATGAAAATAACATCAATTCTTGAATATAAAACTAAGCGATTTCCCAATTTGTAATCTCCACATGTAAGAGTTACAGGCCTGCAATGTTCTTGACGTTTAGAACACTTGAGTTCTATCTTCTAGGAGATAAACTCTTAAGTGAAATGAATCATGAGAACACAAAAGTGAACCCTTCATCAGCAAAGACTTGGCTTGCCTGTTCTTCACTAAACCTGGGAACTGCAGTAAAACTATGTTCATACAAATGTTCATGTAGTTTTCCAATGGAAAATGAAAATAAAAAGAGCAAAAGAAGCATGCCTCTTTCTTTTAACCAGAGTAAATTGTATTAGGACAGCAGTTACCAGCTGTTGTCATAAGCAATCACAGATCTTGGTGACAAAGTCTGAGAGACATGAACACATCTGAAATCAGGGTGTGAGTAGCAAAGAGCGTACCTAACACCAGAATTATATTCGACTGTCATCTAACTACAGTTCTTCAGACCCACAAAATCCTGCAATTGCAATCTCTTTCCACATGACTGTACCAAGTCCTCTGCACAGCTCTTACTTTCTGGGAAGCATATGCTGCCTTATATTTGAATCTAATTTGAAGCCTGAGGGACAATGACATACTAATGAGCCCTAGATAACATAAGTGGAGTGCCAAAGCATATGCAGAGACACTCCAATGTAAGCTTTTGCAAACTGTATAACAATAAGAAAATTTATAAAGCTTTTCTATTTTTTTCCCCACAATCTTATTTTCTTACACTGCTATCAATGTAAATAATAATTATAATGGCAGAATAAAAAGTTACCCATTGTTTAAAACTGAATGAAGCTTTGCTGTTTTTCCTCTGACTTCCTAAGAGATATGACAGACACTGGTAGCCTTATGTTTTGCATTTCAGGCCAGACACAAAGGCCAGATTTCCGTCTCAGAAAGAAATTTCACAAAGCAAAAATTCCACCTTGTGGATTATATCAGTGGCTTCTATAAAGCCATTTATTGTGACACACGGCTACATGCGTGACATGCCAAGCCCTGCCCAATGCTATTACTTACTGCTGCAGCACAGTGCCAAAAGCAGCAGCATGAGAAAATGCAGGGCAGAATTTACGCCTAGAGACACAAGCAGTCCCTGGAACACCCAGAGTAATCAATCTCATGATGAACTGGAGAAAAGGGCTCTGTCACAGCATACTGCTCAATGGAAACAGTGAAGACAGCAAGTAATCTATACAGAAAAAAGATAAATGATTTGAGAATACTTAGGAAAAACCCTTTCCATATAGGACATCAACCCTTTGGTGACCAAAACCATGGGAAGATTTTGATTTCAAAAAAAATTCATGAAATTGGACAATGGAGAAAGGAAATATATGTAAGAGAATTTTAAAAATCATAAAAGGAAGGAAAATATCCATTACTACCAGCTGATTGAAAATCACAGTGTCCAGAATTAGGCAATATTCTGGCAAAATGATACACTTTTTTAGTAAGATGTGGTGAAAATGGCAACATGAAAGAGAACCAACCCAAACACCAAATCATCAAATACCAGAGAAATGTCAACACATATATAACATCAGTGACAAAACGAGAAGCATAGTAAGCATCTCAAGGAAAGAAACAAGCATAGCCAGAGACTTGAGAAGTCGTCTATTTGGCAAAACCTCTAGCGTAAGATCAATTTAAAAACAACAACTAAGCAAATGCAATATATACTCACAGCTTATCTAATCTGCCCACAGGATTCTGGGCTGTAAGGTGCGATTTCTAAAAATGATTTTTCCCCTGTCAAATATTGCTATTGTGTCTAATGTGAAGATAGTCTACATTTAAACTGATATATTTGGGGTTAAGTGCAAAAAGTTTGCACAATGATCCAATCTTATCACTGTGACCAAATGTTATTTCTTTTCAGGTTTCTGGGTAAGATTCATGAGCTCACTGCAATTGCGATGGTCACTAGATCCCCGAGTGTGAATGGCTACTGCAGACTTGAGGAAGTGTCTGTCACAACTCATCTATTCTGATGTCCATTATGAAACCCTCCTGGGGTTAAATAATACACAGATACAAGACAGTTTCACCGCCACTGGAATGGTTTCAAAAATGAAATTAGACATGTTTTTGAGGCAAAACCTTTGCAGTTAACTCCCCAGTTCTGCACATATTCCTGTAGAATCTGTGGCCAAAGGAACCTCCTCTAAACCATTTCCCATCACCTCCTCTGATCTGTCAACTTCAATTGGGCTTTTCTTGTAGCACAGTTTGTCCTGTACTGAGAGGATAACAAACAACTCAATGTATCCTTCTCGATTTGTAACTGCAATCTAAAAATATTTATTTTGCATGCTTAAGTCTGAATTGTTTCAACACACAGTATTCACTACTGCAGATTCTAGACTACTGTACTTTACCTTTACTTTTTGTCATCATTTGTCTCTTCTCTCCTAGCCTATGTGCTATGGAAACATTAGAAGAGTCACTTCTTTCACTGAGGCTATAACCTCTAATAAAATACTTGTGCAAGGCAGAAAAATTTGAAATACAGGAACATCTATTACCCTAATTAATGATCAATCAGTCAGACAAATTTCTTAATATGTAGAATCATTGGGACTGTAATTTATTTTTAACTGCTTTATTAACTGTTTATTATTAACAAGGTAATTACCTTGCAGTTGGAGGAAGTGACATGAATTCAATTCTTCTAAATTTAATTGTTCAACAATCTTCTTTCCTCTGGGGGGATTTTTAGGAATAAAAATGTATTCCAAATTAGATTAACCAAAAAGATGAGATAGAATCTTGTTAGTTTGACATATAAAGCAGTCTGAAAAAAACCCAAAACACAAAAACAGCAAACAAACCCAAAAGTCCATGAGACCATACAAACACTATGCAAAGGCCTTGCCAGAAAAAAAAACTTTAAAAACAGAGCTAAATGCAAACAGTGGATCAAGAAGATAAATACTCTAAAGGCATCTCAAACTTTATGAGAACTTGTCAACAAACTCAATCAAATGGCTTATTAAGAAAGGACCAAAACGTAAAGGACCAGCCAGATGCTTTCATTCCCTAGTTTAGATAACATGATTTCCTCCACCCTCACCAGCACTGCTACAGGCGATAAAATTTTGCCAGATGCTTGAGCTGAGAAAATATTAACCAGATTTTCATTTGATTTATACTGGGAATTGGATTCTTAATATTGGATTCTTATTACATTGCTATTTTCTAATTTTGTATAACAACTATGACTAAGATCATATTGACACAAGTAGAGAGAAAAATCAAAACCTTGTTTTCTCAGATGGAATCCATTGTTGCTCTTCTCCAGATTATCAATTCTGTGTTAGGCTTGCATCACTCATTTTGCCCTTTGCTAGTTTCTTCTGTGCAACCACCTCCCCCCTCATCAGTAAATTTACTGTCAGTAAGTACACAGAACTCAAACAAGGTTAGTAAGAAGCAGCTGATAAGTAAAGAACAAATAAAACACTGACAGCTGTGCAAATGGCTTGACCCCTCTTACAGCTGACAAGGTACAAACAAAACAAAGGGACTTTATGAAGAGAAATTAAAGCAATTACAGCTGTGGCCATTAAATATCCTATCTGGCAACTATGCAGCACACAATAGCTCTCCTGCACACTCCCCCCACTTCGTGTATCCAGCGTGACATTCTACGGCAAGGAAAATCCCTTTAACTTTTGGGGTCACCTGGCACACACCCACATGAGCATCTGCTTGTTGGCAGAGCTCAGTAAACTGAAAAATCCTTGATTTTGGATAAGCACTACTTAGCGACAACGACAATATCACTGTGTTACCAACATTATTCTGTACCAGCTACTAGGAAGGAAATTGTTCCAGCTGAAATCAGGATATAGCCCTTGAACCAATTCTTGATGATAATATTGGAAGCCTCTTCATATATGATAGGATTTCTGAAGACCAAGGAAAATGAAGGCTAAGGAAATGCCATACAACATTATGAAGAAGATAATGTGCACTTGGAGCTGGTCTGAGGAGTTGCCACTATCATCTTCTTCTGAAAGTGCAGTGGGGCTGGAGAGCAGGCAACAGATGCAGCTGAAGTAGGAGACTGATGTTCTGCCAGCCATGGTAAAGAGGTGATAACTGACAACTAATCTTTCTTTAGAAGCTGAAAGAATTAATACTGGTGACCCTCCAAGTCAAATAAAACACAAGAACAGTCCCTGATGAGAAAAAGGCAAAAGGAGAAATAAGAAACCATTTACCTTAACTAATACAATTCCTCTCAGAGGAAGAAAATTCCCTGCGAGTGAAACTCAAGCAATACTACAGAGACCCAGATCTCAGAATGCTTAGGACATTCTTTCTCTTGTCCTTTTACACATAAGCTACAGGAATTTAATGATATTGTTTCTATCACCTAAGAACATTCAAGCCTGTCAAGCCTGTTGCTTCCAGCATTATAGGAGCTAGGCAACATCCTCTGATGATCACTGTGTTTCATGACCCCTTGTCAGACTAAATCAAAAAGCAGCTTTAAACCAGACGGTCCTGTAGAAATCACCCAGCCTGTCATTATTGTATGTGTTCTGCACAACTCCACTGTTGATAGTGTGAAACCAGATAAGTAATAGAAAAAAAGTCATACAAAGCACAGTTGTGTGTAAATAAAGCCATATTCTATAACCCTAAGCTCTTCTGTCTCCGCAGATTTTAGTTCTAGCCTCAGCCTCTCTAGACTGTCAAACATCTGCTGTTCAAAGTTAAACCCACTCCACATGTATGTGCAATGTGTGCAAGAAACATCTACAATTTGCAGTTAGATTACAGCAATTTCAGTCATTCTTAAACTCAGCAATCAACATTTAGTGTCTGATGCTTAGAGCTGCTGTGAATTAGTAGTACACATTAACTCCTCAACAGCTTGTTATCCATCGCATTTAGTTGAAGGCAGAGGTCCAAAGAAAAGATATATCAGCCATACCTGTCTTGACTTAGTCTTACACAAGTGTGGATCACATATCACTTATTTATGTAAGGCCCAAATAACTTACTGCCAAGATCTTTCAGATAGCAGAAACAAATTGATGAATAGGCTCACCTTCAGGCTAGCCTGATTAACAAAACGAACTGTTAACACCAGTCTCTTGCCTAGGTTTAAGCAGTCTGTAACCTTTCCAGAGCTGTCCAAAGCCAGACAAGATTTTGGCTTTCAATAGCAAAGATCTACAGAAACTTTCAAATGTCTTTAAGTACAGAGACAAAAATAGAAGACTTTAAAAAATTCAGCCATTCGACCTGGAGAATAGAGGTTACCACAGGTACGAATGAGGAGAGAGGTACAAGTAGCATAATGAATTCAGCTATCCTTGTAGGCAATATTAGATGTGACAGAACCCACACAGAAACCTGCACTGTAGCTAAAAGGCGAAGTCAGATCAGGATGCCAGTGTAGCAACTACAAGCACATGTACACAGTGACCCATATTACTAACACTAACTCTCCCTCTTTGCTTTAAAATGTAGCAAAGGAGCTTACTGCCAGCTTCTTATCAAAATGAAGGTTGTTTGATATTTTTAGCCAAGCAAAAAGGGCATGCACCATATACATTCAATCACGCAGGAATGGAAAAAAGGGAAGCACCGTTTGTTCCTGCAGGAAAAAAAAAAAAGTTCTGTACCGTTGTAGTACATCTAGTGAGATGTACAGAGCATGTTGAGTTTGAGGCTTCCTGTCACACTACCATAGCCAGCAAGTAAAAGTACATACATTGTCATGGCACCTTATAAGGCTATATGCTGGAATGATACTTTAATTAATATGGGCCTCAATAAAGATGATGTGATGATTTGTAAAGCCTTGAATATCTTCTGCAATAAGGTCTTAGCTGGAATATAAAAAATTAAGCTTTGGGCACCACATTTAACAAATGAATGTGTAAACTGAATACAGGGAACAGGGAAAGATCAAGAACAAGAAGACATGTAGAACACAAAATCTGCAAGGAAAAACTGTCACCAATAGCAGGTTTGCATATTTGCCTCTCCAAAACAACATCCTTCTGAAGTGGTCAAAAACTGAGTTGAAACAAGTGGCTGTGCTTGGAGTGAGCATGGCCTTCACTCAAACAGGCCTATAAATCATGAGCCTGACTCTGCATAGGAATGATTGCTGGCAGGGCAAGAACTGCTCCAGGCAAACTCCACAAGGACACAGGTGTATCTACAAGGAAACAGCATCAAAC
Source organism: Corythornis vintsioides (assembly GCA_025447755.1). Lineage (NCBI taxonomy): Eukaryota > Metazoa > Chordata > Aves > Coraciiformes > Alcedinidae > Corythornis > Corythornis vintsioides. The sequence continues at coordinate 4,593 of JAOEGS010013178.1, read as the reverse complement.
TGACTGTTAACCCCGTGTTCTCTTCCCAAAAACATCTCCACTTGCAAGGCAAAGAAGCCTCCTTTCTCTACAAAGTTCAACCAAGCTTAAGACAACACCAAGTCACCAGGACTTAATTATGGCGCAAAGTTTTACTATGTTCAGAAAATATTATTTTCTTAATTTAAATTTTCTTGCACATTTATTTTAAATTCTGTAGACATGATAGCATTTTCCTTTCCCCCTCTTCTATTTCCCTTGAAAAGGGGGGGGGGGGAAGCTAGACTGAAAGACAGAACACAAGAAAAAGAAAGGAGATTAACTTTTTTGCTTCCATTGAAAAATGGAGCATACTGCTGTTTTTCTTGACATTTTTCACTGCTAATGACTCTATTTTAACTAAAAAAATCCTACTGGACATTTGAGGTGCTCGTTATCTCAAACAGAACTTTTAAAACCATCACTAGTATGCAAACTGTGAGCCTATTACTTTTTCACTGTCCCATTAATACTCCTGCTAATTCCCTTGATGTAATTAATATCAGGTACCACATCATGGAAAATACATGAACAGTCCAGGAACCAAAGATCAGAAGCTAGGTAGGTCTCTTCTGCTTTGGGCCAGTTCCCCAGATACTTCTATAACCCATGACTTTGGCATTCTTTCTGCTTCGTCAGGAGTCAGAATATGCCTTAACTCTGAACTACTTCTATGTAGCCTCCAGGCACTTCAGGAACAGACCAGGAGACTGAACCCTCTCCGACTAACCCTGAACTCAATTCTATCCATTTTGGAATGTGTTCTAAACACCAGGACATCACACAAAAGATTTATTAGCACACTACATCTTGCACCCAAATAATTCTATCATACAGCCCAATAGCTGATATTCATAAACAAGCAGAGTTGCAGATATATAGTAAATTATCTACTACCATGAAGTTGCTCCCTGCTCAGCATCTGACTGGTCAACTGAAGTGCCCGATTCTCACTCCACATCAAGAATTAACTGCCTAACCTGGAGCATCTTTCTGGGTCCCAGGCTTCACAAGTGCAAGGGCTCAGAAGTTAAACCCTGCATGTTCATTTGATACACTCTGCTGTGTGCCCATACACAGGCTGCATGTGACAATGGAGGGTCCAGAATCGATCTTTATTTTCCACATAATTAACTCAGACCACAAATTTAAAAAAAAAGTGCAAACAAGTTACTTCATTTCACAAACATCTCTCAATCTTCTCTAAAGACTAAGCACTACTAAAAGGCCAGAATTTGTGATACCATACTCTTTCATCACTAGAGTCTTAGTCTTGCCCTTGGTTACTTCCCTTTTGACTGCAAAGATGGTCATGTAATCCCTCCAGAGTGAAAGCAGCTTCTGCTCCCAGACTCTGACAGCTGTATGCATCGGCTGGCTCCATTCTCCCTGAAAGCCATTACTGTCACTTCTGCAGTAAGTCTCCACCAGCCAAAGGATCAAATATGCCAATTACAATCCTGAGCTGTGACGAACTGGCTCGCAGCAATGCAAGAAAAAGAAAGGACATGTTTTAGAAAAGCAAACACATTAGTCTTTCAACCTGGAACTCACAAATAATATGAAGTGGACTTTTGAATGGCCACAGTTGCTGAAGTCGTAATTGGGAAACTCTTTGGCATTGCCTTTGCTTCCTGTGCTTTTAGTAGGGGGAAAAAAAGTACACTATTTCAAAGTTTTCCTTCCTATCCCGCCTCAAGTTTATCCTTTCCCATAAATTCTAGGGACACACAGTCAGAGTTTCCCAGAGATAGGCACTGCTAACATACTGCCAACACTAGTTCATCATTACAAATCCCTACACCACATATAGATCTTCTTTACGCTGACATAGTAACTTATTTTTTTTTAAAATAATAAGCAGCAGTGCCAAGGATCTATATATTTATTTTGACAGTTGTTACTGTTTCTAACACTTTCCTAGCTTAACATGTTTCAATCAGACCTGTAATCACTTCCAAGGGTAATATGGTGCTGTTCATGTTGTACTCCAACCATATGGGATAAATCACTGAAAAGTATCTGTTTCATTGCAGTAAGAGACAATCTGTTTAAAAACTCAGCAATAACAGTTTTATACTGTTCTTCATAAAGGAGTAACTGTTAAAAATACTACAGTTGTGTTCAAGTGCAATGTGATGCTCTACCACCTCCAGTGCCTATGCTAATGTATTCTGGAAGCATACTGGATAACGCCGAGCTTTGCCTATGAAGATGGGCAACAGTCCAACTTTACAGCTCTGGGGACAAGATGACAGTTCTGGGATCAACCCCTGAATGACACCGGCAGCTCCTTGCCATCCACACAGAGGATGAAGAGAAACACTTCCAGGTGGATGGGTCAACAGCTGGCTCTCTACACCGATGGATGTCACAGTCACAGAGGTAGTCATTCTACTGTCAAGGCACCAGGCACTGCTCAGACAACTGCTTCCCTGCCTCTTCTAACAGGAACACAGTGAACCAGAGAGAAACATGCACCAAAATGTTTCAGTTTCTGCACCTATTCACCTACATGTTTCAGTTTCTACTCTGATCTACGCCCCTGGAAAACGTATTTCATTAAAGCAAAATATCCTGAAGACTGGCTCCTTCTAGTGCAAACTGCCAATAACCAGTAATTTCAAATACGAGGCTACTACTGATTTTCTTAAAGAAGGCATTCCTAGATACCAGACCTCTTGTCTGATATTTCAGTAGTTAATAATCTTGTATTGAATAAAACATCTATGAATCTGATTTACTGGTCAAATACAGATTATGTTCAATTAAACAATTTCTGCCTCTCAGTAGGGATTTTTTTCTAGAGTTCAATTCCATCTAGAAAGTGCATGTTATTTTAATAGGAATACACCTATATGTAAATGCAACAGCTGCCTACAGTTAACAGGCTGCAAGTACTGTTTGATCCTGTTTCAGCACTGGTAGCTCTGCATGCTGGAGAATGCATATATAAAGTGGCAATTTCTGACAAGCACCTCTTTCAGTGCAGTAGTCGCACTGAAGATTGAAAGCTCAGCTTAGAGATTTGAGCATAGTTACTGGATATTACATGCAACAAGGTTCAACAAAGATTTCAAGAAGAACCACTTCTGTCCTTGCAGAGACATAGATAGACTTCAGGCAGATAGCTCCTCTAGAACACTTAAGTGGAGTTCAGAGCAGGAATATTATTTTCTCAAGTTATTACAGGGCCAAACATCCACCTCTTGCTCTCCCAAAAGGCCTGATGCTATTCTCCTATCCTGCTTATATTAGCTGCTACTTTTATTAGGGCTTGGTTTTGGTTCACACTCCTACTCTTCACATTAACTAAGTCCCCCAGCATAAAAAGCCTCAAGAAATAGAGTTTCTACTCAGTTTGCCTTCGTGGACTCTCTCAGGAGTGAGTTACCCTCTAAGACATAAGCAAGTGAATACTGCTTCCACCAAAAGATCAAGTGAATATTGATTCTATCAAAAGAGCTTTAATGACATTAATACCAACAGTTAAGACATTTCTGTAATGTTTCAGTGCTTGAACTCTGCCTATTCATGCATCATAGAACAGTTTACAAATACCAGATGTAACAAAGAATGGGGAAAACAAACAAACAAATTAAAATAGATATATATATCAAAGACTTGGTGCTTGTAACCCAAAGACATATGGAAATCAAATTTATTTTAAAATAGAGTAATAAAGACAACAATACACCAGATAAGTCAGCAAACAGTGTGAGATTTACAGAATAGTCTGAATTGTGTTTCCTAGTTTCTAAGATGCAGCTTCTCCTTCATGTCTTTGAATGTTATATACAAAAGTTTGCTTTAGGTATTCATATCTTTTTTTTTTTTTTTACTCCCTTCCTTTCATCTAACTACTGAGGTGCAGTAACAAGAGAAAGCTATGTAAAGCCAAGACTATTCCAATTATGGCATACCTTAAGTGATAATCAGAAGGCATTAAGAAGGGAAGAAACTCTTTATGTGACAGTCTAGTACTTAATCGTGGGTCATGAAGACAAGTGTCAGGAACAGAACAGAAGCAGATATTTCCATTATGAGTTAGCAATTAAGCAAGCATTTCACAGGCATGTCATCTTTACATCCTCTGTGATGCCAGAAGCAGGCATGGTCTAACTCCACATACCTTCCAAGACAAAAAGAGTCCACATAACTCAGATAGCCTTGCAAGTTAAACAAGACATCAGCACAGGTAAGATCCTTACTGTCAAGCATAATTTCCAAAATCCATCATATTGCTTTTATCTTTTGACACCTCAATTATCCAAATGCTATCTGGGAAGTAGTGTATATTGCAGCAATCCCAAACAAGTTGCTATTTTTTTCTTAACTCAAAATGTAACAGACTACTTTTCAATTATGCAATGTGATTCAACTTCATAGTTTTAAAAACAGAATTTTGATGTTGAATAAATACTTTCTGGTGGCTAACATTAGCAAAAGCCCTCTAGTAGTACAGCAGGAAAGTGTGGAGAGTTCCTAAATTTCATTCACTGTTCATAGATTCATAGATTCATAGATTCATAGATATTAGGGGTTGGAAGGGACCTAGAAGATCATCTAGTCCAA
>JAOEGS010013177.1:0-36136 GCA_025447755.1 Corythornis vintsioides | reverse complement strand
ATATATGAAATAATAGCTTACCTTAAAAGGTTGGACTAGGTGATACTTGAGGTCCCTTCCAACCTGGGAGTTGGTCTGTAGGAGTCTATATGAGTCTATGAAATCAGGCCATCTTTCCTACTTCTTATTGGAGTTCACTCTTAAAAAAGCAAAGTGAATCTGCTAGCTTAAGTGGTTTAAATTGTGGGATACACTCCTAAGAGACATGTTCTAAAAGGATCTGGAAGCTTTGACAGACTATTCCAATAGGAAGAATTTTTTCTTCATCTCTGAAGACAGCCTCTGAGGGATTAATTCTTCTTCCTGACTGGGATCAGCCTTTTCATCCATTTACATAAAACAAGTGAGCTGTTACTCTTCCTTAAAAATGGTTATTTTCATTAAAAAATGTGTTAAAACATCTGGTCTCACCTTGCACTATGCATGGGTGTGCAGTCTGTTTGCAGCAGCCTTTAAAACACTGCAGATATTCCTGAAAAAAGATTAAAATCTGAGCCTGGGCTCTAGCTATGAGTTGATACCAGAAAGTATGATAGTAGAGCTTAATTTGGCTGCTGTTGTAAACAAAGAAACTGTTTAAATGTTAATAGCAAAAGATGTTATATCTTAATAACTATACCACTCAGACTCACACAGGTCTATGGGGCTGGATGTGAATCCACCCAGGGGTACTGAGGGAGCTGGGACAAGTGTTCCCCAAGTCTCTTTCCATCATTTACCAGCAGTCCTGGCTAACCAGGGAGACCCCAGGGGCCTGGTGGTTTAGCAAATGTGATGCCCATCCACAAGAAGGGCCAGAAGGAGGATCCAGGGGAACTACAGACCTGTCAGTGACCTCAGTTCTGGGAAAGGCTACAGAGCAGATCACTTTCAGTACCATCACATGGCACATACAGGAGAAGCAGATGATCAGACCCAGTCAGCATGGGTTTATAAGAGCAGGTTCTGCTTGATTAACCAGATGTCATTCTGTGACAAGGTGACCCACTTAGTGGGCGAGAGAAAGGCTGTGGATGTTGCTTACCCAGACTTTACTAAAGCCTCTGACACTTTTCCACAGCATTCTGGAGAAACTAGCTGCTCATGGATTGGATGAACATACCCTCATCTGGGTAAAAAAGCCATCTGAATGGCTGACTCCAAAGGTTTGTGGTGAATGGAGTTAAATCCAGCTGGTGTCCAGTAAGAAGTGGTGTTCCCCAGGTCTCATTATTAGAGTCAGTTGTGATTATTGTCTTTAACAATGGTCTGCATGAGGGGATTAAGAGCACCCTCAGTAAGTTTACACCAAGTTAAGTGGGAATGTTGATCTGCTTGAAGTTAGGGAGGCTCTACAGAGGGATCTGGCCAGGCATTCTGGCTTGCATCAGAAGTAGCATGGCCAGCAGGACTAGGGACGTGATTGTCCCCATGTACTCAAGACTGGTGAGGCCACAACTCAAATACTGTGTTTGGTTTTGGGCCCTTCTTTACAAGAGAGCTATTTTGGTGCTGGAGCATGTCCAAAGAAGGACAATGAAGCTGGTGAAGGGTCTAGAGAGCAAATCTTATGAGGAGTAGCCGAGGGTACTGGGATTGTTGAGTCTGGAGAAAAGGATGTTCAGAAGAGACCTTGTCACTTTCTCTGCAACTCCCTGAAAGGATGTTAAGTGAGGTGGGAGTTGGTCTTTTCTCCTAAGTGACAAATGATAGGATGAGAGACAGTGGCCTCAAGTTATGCCATAGGAGGTTTAGGTTGGACATTAGGAAACAAATTCTTCACTGTAAGTGTTGTCAGGCACTGGAACAGGCTACCCAGGGAAGTGATTGAGTCACCATCCCTGGAGGTATTTAAAAGATGTGTAGATGTTCTTCAGTGACATGGTTTAGTAGTGGACTTGGCAAGTTGGACTTAGCTTAAAAGGACTTTCCAACCTAAATGCTCTTTGATTCTAGAGTGTGCAACCTGTGTTCTAGATGATATGCAACAGCCTCACATGGCTTCCTGAAGTATTGTTTGTCCAGCTTTGCTTCCTGTCTCAGTGGTTCAGAATACTCTCTTCTCTGTTCTCTCAGGGTGCATCTGGGCTTAATTCTATTCTAGTGCCTCAGTTTCACTTTAGTGCCACTTCAGTTGCTCTTACTACGTGTTTTTTGTGTCTTCTGAAAAGCCTTCCTGTTATGTCTGTTTCTTATCACGTCTCATGGTTCCTTGAGTTGATATTCTTACACCAGTAGGGTGTTTCTGGTTCTTTGCCCCAGCTTATCTATCTTCTGATATGCAACCCTTTTGAGAGGTTAAAGGAAATGACATACTGAACTCCAAATGAGTTCTACTGCCCTAAAGAGAAATTGCTTTCTTCCTTCTCATGGTCTGAGCTGGGTCATCTGATCCTCAGCTGACCAGATCAGCCGGTGCAGTGTGGTGGGCCTTTTGTGCAAGAGGAATAAACTGACCTTCACTTTCTTTGAAGATCCAACTGCCTTTGGTGGTTGGAAAACTACAGCAAACAAAACATGCTTTTGTTATTTCCCTCAAACTGAGCCTGAAGCATATGATAGAAAGGATTGTACCATTCTAGGTTACTGAAAGCATTTTGCATGACTCTCAAACGAAAAAAAAAAGACAGGATGATACCAATCTCCAGTAATGATGGGAGTATCTTCTTTTGGTGGACATCAGTGCCAAAACTTTAGTACTTTTTCAAGTCATTAATAAAGAAAACTCTTGGCAGGCTGTGCTAAGAAGTGCAGTTCCTAATTTAGTGAGTGGTATCGGCCTGATTGATGCATTTGGAAGTGGCCATTCAGACTGGAAGCAAAAGAGGATTGAATGCTGGTGCTGAGCACAGTAGTGATACTTTTTTCTGCAATAGGGAAATGGCAGAGTGTTCACCCTCTGCCCTCAGGGAAATGGATTGCAGAATGGTCAGTGTTGCAGCCTGGTTGCTTGTTGCTAGGAAGAGGGTTAGAAAATAAAGGCATTTTTTTGGAAATAGGTGCCTTGCTATCCTGAGACTGAAGACCAGGAAATGTTGGCCTGGCCTATGAGCTTGAAAGCAAGCTTTGTACCTGTGAGAATTACCTGAAAGCATTTCTATCCAGCATTATTTTGATCTTGTCAGGTATGGTTTGGAAGAGTTTTGTTTAAATAATGATTTGATGCTTAGGTTGGGAAGTTTTTTGGGAAGACAGTGGTTGCTACTGGCTCACTTCAGACAGAACTTAAAATCTGGAAGCTCGTTAGGCACATGGTTTGCAGGGGATTGTGATACTTAATATTGTCTTTGTAGGGAGAGCACATGGCTGAGGGAAGCATGTTCATTTGGCAGCTTACTGGAGACTCAGCAGGGGAAACCCCCCCCCCCCCCCTTGTGTTCCAGTGTGTGCTAAGTCCTGCCAGAAACCAGGGACTGGTGGTTATTGCTGCAGTGCAAGGGTAGCTCTGTTGGCACAGGCAGCTTCACTTAAAGTTGCAATGGGACTGCAAAGCCTGATGGTGCTGTGTGGGTTTGGATGCAGCCACATGACAACTGCCAGGATGTGTGGTGAAACCATACATTGACTCTAAGGTCTAAACTGTCCTTTGGTGACATGGTTTGGGATGCTGAGGATAATGTGGGACTTTAAGGCCCCCGTGTTCTGCATCATCTTGTGTTGTCTTGTGAATGTTACATGTCTAGGTACCTTCCTTAGGTTTGTGGTTCTGAAGGTAGAAATGTTGCTGATAGAGGATGTACTCAGTGCATATGTGAAGTTATAAACACTCTCTAGGTTTGTAACATGCTCTGATGGAAAGCTGTATAAGGAAACAGGTTTATTGCCTTTTTGATTTCAAATGTTTTTACTTCAGGGTTTTGTTTTGTTGTTTGGTTTTTTTTCAGGTAGTGACAAATGTCAATTTTATGGAGAACTACTTGATGTACTTTGACCTTAAAGCAAAGAGTTTAGCTGTCTTGTTTGGCTGCTTTTTGTCCTGGAAAGAATCAGCAGTGAAAGTTAGACTGTCAGCTTTATTTGCATTTCCCAGGTATTGTCTGCTTGCCAGCATCTTCTAAATGTTTTAAATGTAGCTTTTTTATTTTTCTAATGCATAACACTTGTATGCAGTGTTTCTTGTGATGATGCCAGAACAGCCATATAGTAAATATTTAATAAGAGTAGTAAAGATTTCTTGTTCTCAACAGGCTAAAGTCCTGATCTAAAGGAAATGAAATTGCAATTCTAAATTATTTATGAAATGCTGCCCATAAGGAGACTGGGTTTTAGTTTTATGGTACAGAGATGGCAAAATAATGGTCTCAGTTTAGTTAAGACATAAATGGTGAGGGTCAGTTTTGAAAATGATAAAAATCTAATCCCACTTCTATGGCTGAGGGTGATGTACTTCAGCTACTATCTTGGATGAGGATATAAGATGTTGGACACTCTCCTATTGCTTCATACTTCAGCTGGCTCAATTTTAGGAGAGCTTACTTTGTAATCCTTTTTCTGAAAAACATGATTTGTTTGCTTAAGTCTTAACAATGGAACTGTCATTTTATTTAAATTTATTTTTTAAGGTGGCAGGTGGGGCTACCAGCTCTAATGGAAACATGAAGTTCCCTTGTGATTTACTAGTATTTGAAGATGCCAAGTTGTAGCTATACTGATGATTGTTCAGTGCAAGGGGAAACACCTGAAACCAGTGTGGTTGATGCTTTGAATGTCTCACTGAACATGCTAAAAAGTCTTTCCTCTGTTCACATGCAAAAGTGAAGTGTTCAGACTGGTGGGGACTAGAGGAGTGAACAAAAGTGGTGAGGTGTAGATCACACCTCACAAAGTTTTTACAGAAGTAAAACAAAAAATAAACCCCAAAACAGTGTGGGTACCCCTCTGTCCCAAGACAGAGCTTGAAGCATGAGCCCTTGGATGTTGGATCAGTTGAGACACTTTGTACCTGGCCCCTCTCCCCTTCATCATTATTACTGTTCTCTTTTCATTGCATGAAGTGATGAAAAGATGAGAAATGTGGAGACTTCTTCAGAGGTGTTGGTAGAAGCTTGCTTGCTTCTCAGAGCAAAGGCCAGATATTCTAGGAGGAAGCTGCTGAGTTTGCTTCCTTTCAGCATGAACATTTTCATAGATGGGTGGTTATGTGGTTAGTTCTTTGGTTTGGTTTTGTTTCTTTTTAACCTCCTCTTTCGTGGGGATCACAGATCTCTACAGGGATAATAAATCTTTCTTTCAAAGCTGAGTCTGCTGGTGATGGAACATGTGTACTGAGATGGCCTTTACCCAGCTCAACATGGAGGCTTTTAAATCTAACCCTGGTCTGGTGAGAAGCCACTGCAGTTTTTAGAGCTTTGAAGAAGAGAATGGGCAAGATTGCCTGGCAAACAAGTAAGGGATGTGTCTGAGAGGAATAATTAAGTAAAAAGCTCACATGTGCTTTCTTTTATGCCTCAACTTTGCAGTTTACTTGTGGTGTTGGGAATTACATTTATGTACTAGTATTAATTTCCCTTCTTGTTTATTATGCTCTAAACAAGAATATTTTGCCTTTGTAGTTTTGAGTGTATCTGGACTGAAAGTGCATTGCTATCTTCAAAAATACATTAATGTATCCAGCCACTTTTAAAATAAATTGCCCAAATTCTTTTTTCTCTGCACATTAGGAAAGATGCAAAAGACACTGTGGAAGTAAAGATCTATAAAAAATGAAGTCTCTGCATGTATATATTATATGTATGTATATACATATTGCATGTATATGGGATTGCAGTACAGTCTTCATTTGTTTTCCTTTAAAATAAACCCATTCTAAAGATGTAGCAATGTGTGTGTCTGTCTTTTCCACTTCCCACAGAAGTGAGCTTTCAAAACAGTAGTTCAAGGCACAGAAATTATGATGCTCCTCAAGTAATACCATCTCTGGATAGTTACTGTTTTATGAGCCTGTTATGGTTCTATTTTGTGTAAGACAGGACAACATCCTTGTGGCAGAGTGGTTTTTTCAATTTTGGTACATTCTAGAGTATAATCTGGATTTAATAAAGACTTTGAATACTGTGGAATATGTTACAACAACATTAAAAGGGTTTTAATGGTTTTCTTTTATCAAAGTGATCATTAGATTTGCTTAAATCTATTGTGGTTTGCTTCAGAAGGTGGTGATGTGTATTTCAGTGGTGGATGTTAGATGCATTAAATATGATGAAATCAAACTCACCTTTTTCATGGTGATAATCCTTTAATAGAAGAGGCATGAAAGCAACTTTTGCCAGTGGTATGGAGTCTTTTTGCCAACTCTTGCTGTCTCTTGGGGGACTGAAATAGAGCCTTCTAGTTGGCTTTCTAACAGTTGTGTGTGCTATATCCATAATGAAAGACATGACAGAAGGGGTGTGTGTGTTGGTATTTTTGGACCTGGAAAAAATTACAGAACTTACTACTTGTGTTCTCAAACATCCTCTGGAGCAGACTGGACTATTTATTTTAAGCTGTCTCTTGGGGGTAATAAAGATGTATCAGTATACTCTGTGTGAGTAAATATACAGATAAAAATATTTTTATGGAAACTAATTGCTTGCTGTAGACAGCAAGGATATAGATGTTCAGAGGAGGAAATGAGATGTGACCAAGAGATGCATCTCCTTTGCAAGCCTCTGTATTCCTACTTTAAGTAGTGCTTTTTTTTTTTTTTCTCCCTTATTTAAATGCACCAATTCTTGTACTTCCCAAGTATTTGTCCTTTTGCCAAGTAACAAAATGTCTGGTTTTGTTTTGTGTGGGCTTTTTTTAATGCCACCTCCCATGCCTACTGCAGAAAAAGCAAATGGCTTAACGAAACAGCCAATTTCTAATGCATCTTGTTGAATCCACACTTAGGTTTTCCTGCCTCTGAGCTTCTGAGAAGTCCATTTCTTTCCTGGGTTTCATGCTCAAGAGCCTTTTACAAGGAAATGTTTGCAATTCTCTGATGTCTTTTTCTGTTTGTATTTTGAGACCTCCACCTGTAGGTTTTTAGCATGCTCTGTTATTAGTTTGCTTTTTCATAAGAAGGCTCATTATTTCTAGTGAAAGGGTGAGGGGTAATGGGTTTAAATTGGAGAAGAGTAGATTTAGACTGGGTATCAGGAAGAAGAATTTCTTTACCTTGAGGGTGGTAGAACAGTGGAATAGGCTACCCAGGCTAACTTCAGGTCTGATGTGGTCTGCACTCTGTAAAGTTCTGAGTTTTAACCTTATCTATATTTGATTTTTTTTTCAAAGTGCTAAAATAGGATTGCTTGTAGAGAATGGAGTGTTGTAGCTCATAAGATTGAGCCAAACATAAATTCAAGCAGTTTGTGCTTTTTTTTTATGCAGAGTAACTTCAGAAGATGCTCCACTTTTAGTAGAGCTTTTAATCTTTTTTTTTTTTAATGTGACTAATGTAAGAAAAACACTGAAATACTGTTCTTGCTATGTTTAATTGGAATAAGGAGAGAAAAATGAGGGGAAAATTAATAGTGTAGATAGCTTTCTGATAAATAAAACATCCTAGAGAAAGGGTGATGAAGCAGATTCTTTCAAAATGGTTAATGATCATTATAAAGACAAGCTAGAAACAGGTCCATTGTGCAAATCCTTTTCTTTTAGAAGGTCTTAATACTCTCAGATACTTTTGTTGTGTAGTTGCAGATGCAGGCAGAGTTTTGGATTTTCCTTAAACTCTCCCCATGCTTTTAGAGGCATAATGTGGCTGTGGGTCATGTGTTTATCCAATTCTGGTATAATAAAAACAATTCTCATGGAAAAGTGATAGGCAAGTGAAGAGCTGAGATTTAGTGTGGAGGAGAAACAGAAATAGAGTTAAACTTTGATCAAAAACTTTTTTTTTTTTTTAAAGCATATAATGTTGTCGACTGGCATTTAAATTCATACTTGAACTATTTAAAATGCTTGCAGGATTAAACAGTCAACCAGTTTCAATGCAAACTTAAGAATACTTAGACTCAGTTCCATAGGTTGGTTGTAGGGACACCTAGTGAAAGGTTCTGTTCCCTGCTTGAAGTAGAACACTTCCTGATATTTAGGAACCTGGAAGGTATTAAGAGTCAAGAAGCATGAGAAACAGAAGTGTTGTTTTACTAGTTGTTTCTGCAGAAGTCCCTAAAGGCTTCTGTTGCAGCAGTTTGTTTGAAAGATGCCTCCCTGATGAATAAACTGGGAAGTATGTTTTGTTCTCTTGATTAGCAATATTACTGTGTAGCACAGTGCTAACATTTGACTCATCTACTATCACAGAGATGTTGATAAAAGCCTAATCAGTAGAGGCAATTACTCAGATAGTAATTACTCTTTCTTACAGTGCTATATTTATAACATTGACAACCTAGAGTAATGTGACTCTTGGTCTGATATTGCTGCAGTAGAGGTGGAAATAAATGTAGGTGTTGCCTACATAAAGAATTAAGTAAGTTTTCTAAAAACTAACTTAAGGTTCCCCCTTCTTTACTGAATCTGGTGGTGCTGCAAAATACAGTGTCATTTAGTAAAAGGTAAATTAGATTCACTCAAATATGGTTAAGTAAATTAACCATAACTTAGAATGAAGCCTTGTTCATTTTCTTGGCAGTAACTGCTGTTTATTCATTATTGTAATCTTAAAGTTGTATTTTAATCTTGGAGGACAAATCCCCCACAGTGTATTGTGATGGGATACATAGATGTTACCCTACTTATATATTAAAAAAAAAGAAAAGGAAAAAACCCCACAACTTCCTTTTTACTGCAGAGATTTCAGGATGTGCCACTGATGTATACTCCTTGTACATGCATGTTTCAAGCTTTTATGTTCTAATGAGTCCTGTATGCTGCTGTTCTGCATTGTGGAGAAGTTCATTCTCTCCATTACTGGCACAGCTGTCTAATGTCTTACAGAATGGCCTTCCTTTCTGTGTTCTCCAGCAGCAATACTTTCTGTGAAGCATAGAATCACAGAATGCTTTGGGCTGGAAGGGACTTTAGAGATCATCTAGTTTCAAAACCCCTGCAATGGGCAGGGACACCTTCTTCTAGACCAGGTTGTTCAAAGCCCCATTAAACCCAGCTGTGAGGAGAGGGGGCATCCTGAACTTCTTTAGGCAAACTGCTCCAGTGTCTCTGAATAGCATGACTAAAAGAACAAACTGCTAGGAATTTAGTTATCAATTGGGAAGCAAGTAGTTTTGTTGTAAAACAAGATTATTAATCATCTTCAGATTGGTGTTCTTGTTCTGTCACTGTTTGTGGACAAAGGTACTGATTCATATGCCTGGTTCTCAGGAGGATAAGCCATCATATTTAATATTAAATATCACATGAATTAAAGCCTTTTAGACACAGATACCCCACTGCCCCCAAATACAGTCCAATATGTAACTCTCTTAATATAGTCAAGAATTCCTGTAATTTTGACCTTGGGAGATTAGTGAGGTCTGTACTGAGTGTGCTTGAAGATTTAACAAGGAATTAAGTGTTAGTGAATTGCTGCCTCTGTTGCCAGATCTGGGTGAACTGGACAAGTGTATTTCACATGGAATGGGAACGTTGAGTTTTAGACAGGATAAGCAAGTTGGCCAGGGTCCCTCAAACCTAGCTGCAGTGAAAACTAGAATTTCAATAGAGTGAGTGCTCTCAACAGACTGGGCTTGCTGATAAAACCTTCATTTTAGTTGACCAGTTTTAATCTTTCAGCACTGTGTTCAGTAAGTGGTCTGTCTGATGGGACTGGTAAAAGTGGCCTGGTGTGAAGCAGTGATGGTAGTGAAGACACAGGGAGTTACTTGCCTGCTCTCACTCTCTCCCTGCCTGATTTCCATTTAGCTGTTGTGTGTCAGTGCTGAGAATTCAGTACTTTGGAGACAAGTTAAAGCATACATCTGCCACATGTTTTAAAATTACTCTTAGCCATCATTCAAGCTGATACTTCAGATGAACTGCAAGTAACTTAGTTTTTCCTACTTAACCATTCTTTCTTTAAAAGAAGCAGGTGAATTCCACAGCTCAAGCTGAGGATGATGCCTAGTTTAGAATCACAAATAATGTGATACTCTTCATGGCTTATTGTGCTGGCATCAATGTAACAAAACTATTGCACTATTCTAATCTTGTGTTCCTGGAGCTTTCAAGTTAAGTGTTGGTAGACAAGCAAAGTGTTAGGTTATATGATAAAAGCTTCTCTTTACACCCACAGAATAGCAGAGATACAATGGTAATTGGAGACACCAGAATAGTACCTTTCCTGGCTATATTCATAGGCCCATCCTAGGAGATATCAGACCCTCAGATCTCCACAAGTCAGTGGAGGAACATGGAAATGGTGAGCTGGGAGAACACAAATTAGGGCCTTTGGAGGAAAGGAAAACCCTGACCTGGCCCCTCCCAGGGTTGGCCCAGGAGGCCATCAGCCAGGTTGTCCAGAAAGGGAGCACAGGTCACTTTTGGAGTAAGTGCCTTTGGATTGAGGGCGGAAAAGGGCATTTTGGGATAGCACAGGACTTGCTATAGGATGCTTAGGGGATGAACCAAAGGTGGAGAAGTAATCTTGGTCATTTGGGAAGGATCAAGTGTGGGGAAAATAGATAAGGGGATAAAGAAAGGCTGTTTGCATGTTAAGCATACAAACAAGCACCATATTTATCTGCCCATGCCCTTCATCAGATCTGTGGAGCTTGTCCTGTCTGTTCAATTGCTTTCTTTTCCTGAGTGTGTGTGATGGGGGTTTGAGTGCAGTGACTGGAGTGGGATTGTGGGTGTGCCTGTGGTGCCAGCAACTGCAGATGCTTCAATAAGAACATGTGCTGGCTTGTGGAGTGAGACCTCATGTCACAGATGCCCCAGTGGCTGTGGTGCACTGGCACCACAGCTGCAGAGTGTGAGTGTGCCAGTGAGTGAGCATTAGCAAAGATGAAGCCTGGAAGACAAATGTGGAAGGAGCTGGCTATGGGTGGGACCAAGGGAGCCCCACTAGCTGCCAGAGAGTCAGTGGGTCTAAGTGTCTTAGAGCAAGACCTATACATGTGTTTGTCTCTAAGGGTGAGACAGTGGAGGTTTAGCTTGTGGAGGATCAGGGGGGTTCAAGCCAGCTGTGTGTACCAGTAGCTAGAGTGGGACTGTGGTCTTGGTGGCTTTTATGTTCAGGTGGCAGCAGCTGGAGAGACTGGCATCCTGGGCCAGGCTACAGGACAGTCTGCTGGGGGGATCTGCTTTGTACATATGTGTAGATACATCTTCTAGTGGACCTCTGTCCTGCTTAGACTGAAGAGGGAAGCAGGATGAGGCTGTGGTGCTACCTGTGTGTTTGAGCACTCAGTGTATTGATCCCTCTGTCTGACTATGGTATGTAAGTGTGTATGTGCCAACAGGGAGTGCACGCTCAGCCTTGCTCCTGGTTGAACCTGGGGACTTGGCACAGTGGAAGTCTCTGGTCTGCTGGATTCAATCCCCTTGCTAATGCAAAGAAGGGAAGTAGAAAGCTGTGCAGCATCTGTTTGCCTTAAATTGTGAGGCTATTCTTGTAAGTTAATAAGCAGTGGAAAAAACGTCACATCCAGATTTTTGCATTTGTGGCTTTTATCATGACTTACTAAAATGTAGCTTCTGTGATTACTCATTTTAAAGCTGTGTCCAGTCAAGTGTGTGAATGTAATCCTGTGAACTAAAATTATCTTGAAATTTAACTGCAGTCCTTCTGAAAGGAATATTATATCCACACTGAGAATTTATGTACTGAGTTTAGGCAAGTTGCTACTTAAGGAGATAACACCAGCCAAGTTGGTCTTTATTCTGAGGGTGCCTTTTGTCTGAAAAGCCTCTCAAAGTCCCTTCCAAATTTGTTTTTTTTTTCACTGTTGTTGGGAGAGGTGCCTGTAAAGACAACTTTACCAAAACCCTGTAGTATTGTTCTAAGAATGTGTATAGAGAGATGATAAACCCTACCTGCCCTTTCCAGAAACTGACTTTTGTAGTGTAGCTTAGTAACACTGGGCAAGGACTGAAACCAGAGTGCCACTATGCAAGATTATGTACTTCAAATAATTTAATTTAGAGAGACTTCAGCTTTAGTCTCCTACCTAATGGATGTGTTGCTCTAAGTGCACTTTTCCTAAATATCCTTTTACCATTTGCTTGGCACTTAGCCACCTTTCTATTTTTGTCCATCTTCATGCTAATGAATGGTATGTTATTGGAACAATAAAACAAGCAGGTTATGTTGACTAAAGGGCAAGAAGAGATGTTCTAGGAAGATGTACACTTGGGACCTTAGACATCCTTGTGAATTGTGGCTACTTGACGTGTACTCGGTTATCTGTAGTCTGATACCTATTATGTTTGATGGTAAGGTAGTGTACAATGTATTTTATCTTAGTGTATAAAGTATTTTATCTTATGCAGAAAAAGAAACTTCAAAATGCAGTGAATGATTACATAGAAAATAATGAAGTCTTCCTTTCTCCAAAAGCAATTACAGTGTATTTTTAGCTGTGTGTTTATTTCTGATATTAGGCATATATTTTGGGTTTATGGGTTTCCTTAGGAGACCTCTCTGCTGAGTGAGCACTTGAGGTTCATCTGATTGGCTGCTTTATTATTGCAACAGGCTGTGGTGGATGAGGGGAGCACCTCTTGCTGCTTCAGTCACCATACGAAGTTAGTGAGCTATCTCTGACTACTCACCTGCTAGGAAGTGGCATTCAGACTTCACCTTTTTTCTTGTGATTGTTCATGATTTCACAGGCTCAGATGCAGGTTTCAGATATTGAGGCATGCCATGGTGTGTGTTACCATGTCTACTTGTTGCAAAGGTATTTTTTTCCCATAGGAGGGGGTGAAAAGACAGTGCTCTGAGGAAAG
The DNA here is from genome assembly GCA_025447755.1 of Corythornis vintsioides. Lineage (NCBI taxonomy): Eukaryota > Metazoa > Chordata > Aves > Coraciiformes > Alcedinidae > Corythornis > Corythornis vintsioides. Next base: position 23,293 of record JAOEGS010013177.1, on the reverse strand, counting down.
CAGAAACTGGAAGGATTGAGGAATGTCACAAGAACAATGAAGCTTTCTAATTTTGAAGCTGAGGATTCTGTTTGATTGCTTCATAAACCTTTTAATACTCAACTATTTCATCACAATAGAAATTTGAAGTGGAACAAGAATGTGATTAAACAATTCTGTGTAGTACCATATTTGAGGTGGTTTGTTACTCATGATAGCTATTAAAACAACAGAACCAGGAAGCCTTCAAACTCTTGGAAAAAGTTACCATGCTTAAAAAGCTAGAAAAAGATTCCAGTTCTCCTTCCTTCTAGAAGCAATGGCTATGTAATCTGTCAAAAAATGAACATACTGTAATCTAATATGTCATTATTAGTGTAATAAGAAAGCTATTCCATGCTCTACTTACTTTCATGCTATTAATAAAAGGCTGCCACATTATATTACTTAGTTTTTTGTGACTTAATTTTTTCACCCTTCAAGCAGGCCAAATTCAGTGATCTGATGCCCACTACATTATTTCATATACAAAGTCAGATGAAGTGACAGACTAGCTGCAAGCTATGAAACTTTGACATTTCAAGAGGATGTGACAAAAGGCATGAAGAGACTTTGACAGCCAGTGAACTATATCAAAACTGCCTAATAGAATTGAAAGGTTGCACTGTAGTTCAATTTGATGTGATGATAAATGCAATGCCAGAATTCTGCTATATGCTAATATTTATTTATGGAAGCTTGCATCTAAATATGTAGAAACAATATATAGGATTCCTTTTTAGTTGTGAGGATCAGAAATGTACTCTACCTGTTGTCAAAATCTGCTATGATGTAATGTAAAAGGAATACTAGCTTTATTGTAGTGAATTTGTATCATTCCTTAAACTGAAAACAGAAAGCTGTAGATGAGTCCTTTTCCCTTTTTCTTGTCTCTTTCCTGAATGTTAATGTATCAGCAAATGAAGTCCTCTTAAATGGTGCATGTAAAAATAGAGTGGCTGATTAAGTGCAGAGTCTTGTGTGCTTTTATCAAAATTCTATGTGCCTCCTAAAAGAGGTAATAGACTGAAGTAACTATTTTAAAATAAGCATAATGATGCTATAAGCATTTTGAGAAATTTGATGGAAGAAAGGTAATCAATGAGACTGCAGTATCTGGGTGAAAGTACAGAGGGGTTTAATGTCACTTTGTTTTTAACCAGCATACTGACACTTTTTTAAAATGCCAGACATGCAAGAACAGAAGGAAAAAGTTATGATAATGTAGTAAACTTCATTTGCTCTCAAGAGGGAGGGGGAAAGCCAACATCTCACAAGTGAATGTGATAAAGAGAATTTTTTTCAACTGTCAAGGATGTTCTTTCATCATCTTCCTCAGTGTGCAAACAGGAAACTAAGCAATACAGGAGGTCTGGATCAAGATGTTACGTGGCAATCATCTTGTACATGTTACCTCTGGTACTGTTATTTGGGAATCCTTTATGAACAGAAATATCCACTCCCTTCCCAAAAACTTAAGGAAGCCTTATGAAGAGGTGTAGCTGTTGAAGGCAGGTCTTGCACATGTCATGAAATAAAGACAGCAAATTGGAGACTTGGAAGTAATATATATGGAAAAAAAAGCTTGTTTAAAAAAATATATACTGATAACATAGAATGGGGAAAGCTGATGAGAGTAAACATCAGCAGAACTCTAAGAAAGTGGGAGGTGGAAGAGAGTGGCAAATTTTCAATTAAAACCCTGAGATAATATGGCCTTATCACAGCAGAAAGCACAGGAGGAAGGCTGGAGTCTGTTAAGTGTATGGCATCTCTGGGAATTCTCAAGAAGGTGTTGCTACAGCAGATTAACACAGTGTTTTGCAGTAGTGCTCACTGCAGAGGACTGTAGAGAAATTCTCAGACTGGGATTTCTTACAGGTGTGGACAAGAGGAACTGTCTTTTAATTAGTACATTGAGAGTGAATCAGTAAAATGAATAGGTCATGTAGACCAGATGATATTCACTGAAGTTTTAAAATACCTCAGGTATGGAAGTGTCTGCTTGTTTTCAAAGTGTCATCCATCCCTTACATCAGGCCATGTGTGCCGGAGGAGCAGAAGATGCAAGTGTGATACCATAGGGCTCTAGGAGAGAAGTAAAACTTGGGGTTTCAAGGAAGTATAAGAATTCTATAAGCAGATAACTAGGGTGAATGTCTGTTTTTAGCTAGAAGTTGTCCTTCATGAAGCAGTTAGAATCCTTTGAGGCAGGGGGGAACAAGTGTAGGGCTGCTATAATGCACTTCGATTTATAAAAAGCATTTGACAAGGCCTGCTGCCAAAGGCTTTTAAAGGAAATCAGCTGTTGTGGAATTAGAAGAACTGCCTCTTGTATTAATAACTGGCCAGGAGAAGAGAAAAGAAAGGGTAAGACTAAATGATCAATTTCCACAGAGGTCTTTCCAGTGGATTCTTCAAGGATATGTGTCCTCAGCAAATTCATACACACAGGAGCGATGTATGCTGACATTCTGCTAAGAATACAAAATATGCAATCCAAAATCAATGAGGAGACATTCAAGAAGAACTTAAATGCAGAGAAACTGGACAATATGTAGCTGCTGGGATTCAGCAAGTGAAAAGTATTGTGGAGAATGAAACCAGTTCTGCTTGTATGGCTGTTTTAGAGTCCTTTGTGAGAAGCTTTGGTATTGTGGGTAGTTCTTTGAAGGCATAACCCTTTGGGATTATCAGTGTGGCATGATTTCCATTGGAGGAAAAGCTAAACAGGATCGAGTGGTGAGAGGGAAGTTTGTGGGTAAATCTTCAGCAGGAGGTTCTTCTGAAATGCTTCCTAGCAATACCCATTGCTTCATTACAGGGGAACATCTATTATGTGGATTACCCTGAGTACAGAAAGATGGTTTGCAGAGTGGATTTTATGGAGAGGTTTATAGAATATCTTGGAGAAGAATCCTGATCAACTGATGCTAAATAGAAGAAAATAAAGCATTGCAAAAACAGCTACCTTTTCAAGGCTGTCATGTCAAGTGTCATTAATCCTGGTGTCTATAAACTGTTGTCCCATGTAAAACTTTAAAAGTTTTGTTTTCCAATATATGTACATATAGAAATACAAATGTGGATGGACTTGTACATGTGAACTTTGAAACCTGAAAACCAGCATTCTTTATAGAAGTATTAATCAGCTGCAGCTCTGATTGTTTACAACTAGAGAAGATGGAGTGAAAACTCTTTAAAACTAAAGCAGCTTTAATTTAGACACTTTCAGGGCTGAGGTGACAACTTTGGCTGTAACTTTCACCCTCGGGAAAGAGACTGGTTTATATTTTGTTTAGTTTTCTCCTTTGGGTTTTTGGTTTTTTGTTGTTGGTTTTTTGTTGTTTTTTTTTTTTTTGGTTTTGTTTTGGTTTTTTTCTTCCTTCAGAGACCTTGGTGAATGTTTCTGGGTCAGGTTTATGTCTGAGCACTGTTCCTTTTGTAAATAACGCAGGTTTTACAACTCCAGTTACAGGACATTTTTTTTGTAATCTTGAATGACTCATAAAATAGACAAACTGAATATCAGTGTCCTCCTTGTAGGCTGTGGTGGTTGATGAGCACCTACCAAAGATTGCTGTTAAATATGATGGGTAGTAGAAGAGAACAGATTATCTAGCATAAGCCAGCAGAAACTCATTTTCATTTAAAATTTGATGTAAGAAGTGAGGATATGAAGCCTTCCTTTCATTTCACCAAAATACTAGCAGAAACTCACCACAATTTTTTGGGTAGTTTTATTTATTTCACATCAGCAAGCTGAGTAAAAGGGAAACTCTTCTCACATGGAGTGGAAAGATTTGGAAAACAGTTCTATTAAAAGTTCTAGATTTTTTATTTAATGTGGTTGGTACTTACATTTAAGTGTCATGCAGCATTATTGCTTATCCATTACAAAAGGGGACAATTAGACTTCCTAGGTTTTTTTGTTATTCTAAATGAAAAAGAAAAACAAGTAAAATTGTCTTGTTATATAAACAACTGAGCAAATGTTACAAGGAACTAACAAAGTTCTCAACTTTTGTATTCTGAGATGGTTCACTTTAATGAAGAAAATAGATCTTTAAAAAAAACCCCAAAACAAACACATCAGGATCTCATGAAGATTTGAACAGTTATTTTCCTGTTTTAAGTTTTATAACTATGCGTATTAAGCTGTTTTCTTTACTCTTATTTTCAATCTTTCTTTGAAAATGCAAAACACATGAACAGCAATTCCATAATCTAACAAGATTCTGTGAGTTTTGAAATGAGGTGGGTTAGTTTTCTTAAATTTTAAAACCAGCTCTGAAATAGTAATTTTTTTTGTTTACATTTTTATCAAGCAAATCTCTATTCTGCATTTCCACCTGTGATGTAACTTCATTTCACATGTCATTTAACTGAGCCTCTTCCTTTTTCTGAATTGGTTGCTTCTTACTTAACATATACACAATCTGTTCTTTCCCAACCTCAGTTGGGGGCCAAAGTAGAGGTGCAGATTGTAAAATAACTTCCAATGCAGGTAGGAACTATGGGAAGGAGAATACCTGCTTTCTTGTAGATGGTATGAGAAGAGAGTGTGTGTGTGTGTGTGTGTGTGTGTGTGTGTGTACACACACTGTTACTAGTTGAGGAATAGCACTTTCTACTGATGTGCTTTTTATCTGAATACATCGTTTGCTGACTGTGAGTAACTGTTTCTGGTAAATAGGACAACTTGAGAACAGCAAGTATATAAATAGATTATTTTCACTGCATCTCTCACTACCTCCTAATTGATTTAGGATTGAAAGAAAAATATTTTGGAGACTGACAAGCACAAGGGGAATGCCTTGTAAAGCACGAGGCCGGAGTTAGTGAGCAATACAAACAAAAGAGAAGTTGTGTAGTAGCTGCAGTACGTAAACATCAAACCAGTATGGCCAGTGAGTGCCAACTGATAAACGCCCCACTGTAAGCCATGGCAGAGACAGCTGGGGGCAACTGCATTTAGACCCTGTGGCTTGGGCTTATCCTTTGTTTTTACCTCTTAGTCTTTTTATGAGGGAGCAGTTTTAAAGTTGTTTCTTGTTTGATACTGATTTAGTGCTCCTTAACTTTTTTTCAGATCAAAGTTTTATTTATAGTAAATGTTCTGGGTTTTTTTTAATAAAAACTTTATAAACCTTGTTCTTTTAGGGCCTGGTTTTATGTCAGAGGATGAGCAGAGAAGACATCAAAGAAGGAAGTTATATTTTCGAATAAATATAGCCTTAATGGGCTGAAAATACATAGATGTCTTTCCTGCATTCAGTGTTTTCTGTAACTGGTTACTTAAAGCAGATGAATTTAACTATTTAACCTAAAGGAATAGATAACACAGTCTATAGTGCAATGTATGAAGGGAGGTAAAACAGAGGTCACTTTTTTTGTAGTGAAAAAAACTCTAAGATTGACATAATTGGGGATATTTGGATCAAAATATAATGCTATATTTATACCCACATGCTGCCAACTCAGAAAAGGAAATTGATACAAACTGAGCATTTTATAGATGTTGTTATAAACTATATTCTGAGAGAACTGCATCTGAAAAATTGTGTGGTTCTCTCTTTCAAATTAAAATCTGTGAAAAGGAATTAAAGTTACAGTTGAGACTTCTAGAATGCTTGAATCTCTTGCAACTGAGGATAATTCTATGAAATATTAGTTTTTTTTCCATATGGAGTAAGTTACTTAGCAATGAAATGTACATATTCAACCTGGATTTTCTGATTTTGAATCTTTTAATCTTGGTATAATTTCTTGATTAACTTCATTGAATTAGATGTGTAATGTTGTCAACTTATTTTTTCACTGTATTTTTTGTTCAGCTGACACAGAAGTCAAATTTTGTATATGGAGATGAGAATTGAACACCCTTCCCCCTGAAAAGTCACCTAAATATGAAGAAAGATAGATGCTGGTATCTCTAAAGTTAAAATTTTTAATGAACTCTTCTGAAGATTATTTTCATGTATTGAAAGAAAACTCAGCTTCTACAAAAGCCAATAACGTGTCCTCTGTTAGTAACCATGATTGGACTTTCAGAGCAATTGGAAGACCAATACTAGCACAGTGCTTCTCTTATGCCTTTCAATATGTAGCATTTCTTTAAGCCTTTCTTTTAGAGGGGCATTAAACTCCAGTTTGAGGCACAGACCAATTCATACCAGGTCCAGAATTTTTTTGAATAAAAATGAGGTTTAGCATTTTTTGTACTGGTTGTCTTTCCTGTAGAAGTGATTTACAAATGTTTCAAGTTCAAATATTCATTTCTATTCTGCTCTTACTACTTAAAAAAAAAAATAAATCTTCCTATGGGAAGTTTGTTAGTTTGTTCAAGAATTCATATGGAAATCAGCTATGACAGGACTGAGATTGCAGAGGGCTGGAAGGAGTTTGCCTTTAGGGACTATGACTGTTGGAAATTATTTAAAGGTAAAAATGTTTGGCTTCATTTGCAGTTTGTGAGAGTGCCAGTCTTATCTTTAGGCAAAATACTTCATGAAATCAATGCCTGATGATTCCTCATTTGTTTGAAAAGCTAAAATGTCTGTTTAAAATAATTAGAAATCCAATTATTTGTTTTGTTTAAGTCTGACACTATGCTGAAACATGACCACTAAATTGTTTCTGTTCCTTTTGTTTCTCTTTTTTTGTGGTTTACCATTTACACAGTAAACTACTTAATCCCTTTTCCTACTTAAATATTGTTAAAGGAGCTAATGCTCTGTGTAATGTGGGTCACTGGCTAAAATGATGTATACAGCTTAATTACTGTCTGAACAGAAGAAACAATGTATGAAGAGGGGAGGATTGATGTACTTTCTGAATATTAGGTTTTCAACAGTTTTTGCTTTCTTCATGCTTGGGTATTTTCCTTAAGGTATTGGATACGTTGAACAGTTGAGATTTAAACTCAAAATATCTTCTTGTAAGGACAGGGTTCAGACTGTTGTCTCTCTCTCTTTTTTTTTTTTTTTTTTTTTTTTTTTCCCTCAAACTCAGAATAAGTCTTGGTGATACTGTCAGTTTATGTAGTTTTGTATTATTGAAGAAAGCAGGTTTGCATGACTTTCTGCTCATGCCAGTGCAGTGAAAATTATCTGGAGAATTGTGTGGTTCATAAAAGGATGATTATTTCACAGAGAACATCCTCTCAAAGCTGAAGTCATCACTATTCTAACATTTAATGTGTGGAAAGAATGTGGATTTGTATTATTTTGAGAAACTCTAGGGCCCTTTTTAAAAATCAAGCTATGGAAATGTCAGTGCAAGTGGATTGCAGTATTTGTAGCAGTGCTTACAAAAGCAGAATCTATTCAGTTGTGTCACAAATGTTGCTCTCTGTTTACTGCCACAAAATTAAAAAAAAAAAAGTTTGGCAAATGACAGTTGATTTCATAGGTGCTTGTGGAGTACAAAGTAAATATCTGCATATTGTTTGAGTGTCAGTGCCACTTAGCAATTTGCTTGTAGAACACCTCTTTCTTAAATGGATTTGTCAGGAATAGAATAGCTTCTGTATTTGTATTGTGTCAATTCCTTTCTTTATGTAGCAACAAATTTACCAAGAACTCTATTTCAGTGTCATCTAAATGTGCCAGACTCAAGCAGAAGAAACACCTTTTTCTCAAAGGACTTCTGCTTATTTTCTATTTTCTCCTTTATGGTCTCTCCTTTGCTTCAGCACTGTTCTCCCAGCTGCTCTCTTGCTTCTGGTATTCAAGTGATGTGGTGCTATCTCAGATAGCACTCTTGCCTGGAAGGGCTCAGAAATTGCATGGAAAATGAGAATAATAAGCCTACAGATCTTCATATGCTCAGAGCAAACTTTACCTCTTGAGATGATTCCCTTCCTTGACATTCTTTGACTCATTCTACTCAGGATGTATTTTTTTGTGACTCTGTGGTAACCTATTTTATTTGTTCAGAATATATTTTGTTGAAGCCTTATTTGAAATTCTTGTCTCTGGCTGTCTCAGATGAACAGTTATGTCTGAAAAATGCTTAACAGTGCTCATAAAATTAGGTGGCGTTTTGCAAACTTTGTCTCAGTTGAGCACTAAAAAGGCTTTTGTAGATCCTTTTTTTTTTTTAAAAAAAAAAGATAATTTATATTTATTGCAATGTCCTCAGTAAATTTCTGTGTGTTCTTACTGCCTTTCTAGCCCTTCATCATACATGTTGGTACATTGCCTGGATTTTGGATCCTTTACATGCATATGTTTTTGTGTGCAGTTAAGATACAGTTGAAAATCTTGTTTACACTTCAGGGCAAATTCTGCCCCAGCTGCTTTGCAGAGCCGCTGTGCAGTCAGCCTCATGTTTGATAATCCTGTGGTGTAAATCCTGTGGTGTAAATTAACATTTCTTAATCTTATGGCCTTTTTGTCCACTCAGTTCCAGTGACTTCAGTGTTGCTTGCCTTTCAGTGTTAACAGAGCTCAGTTTCTTCAGTACATGGCTCACTATACCCAGAGAGACATCAAGGATTCTTGGCTGTAATATTGTAGGTACTACACTTAACATACATGACAGAAACTGTTAAAAGTCTAGGGAGTGCTGGAGCTTGAGCAGTTGTTGTTGGCAGCCACTGGATAACCAGGTTTTGGTGGCCTGTGAATCAAATATCATTGAAGACAGCTATTTATTGCAAGCATGCTGGTTATACCTCTGGCTTACAGGTAGGCCAGGATTATAGTGGAGGCTTGTGGGAGGTTGAATGTTTAAATTTTGATCTGACAACTCCACAGAATGTTATCTGTAGGTCTTTTCAGGCCTGAAGTAGGTAGGGTTCCATTAGCTGCAGTTCAGCAAGTTTAGGCAGGTATGTCATTTTGTGCTCTGGTTCCTTCACCAGAATAACCTGTTACTCTTAGAAAAATCGGTGACTTCACATACAAAACGTCTACTCCAAGAGGAACCAGCACCTTCTGAGTCAAAACAAACTTCTTTTTTCTATCTGTACTGGCTCTGTGATGCAGTGTTGACTTGATCATGAAGGAGTAAGTTGCTTCATTTATCTGCATTGCAGGCTATGAATTATCTAGCAGGGAACTGGGAGGGAATGACAGATTGCTTTACAGCCAGTGATGACTTCTTTTAGGGTGCTTCTAGTTCATCACTTTTCATCCATGAAAATGTTCTGTAGAATTGCAAAACGAATGTAATTACAATGTAAGTATAATTACGGGAAGATGTTTATGACACTGACATCATACGTCATCCCCACATGATACTATGGGGATACTCCCTGTCCCAGGTACTCTTTTCCTGGGAGGAAATCCACTAGTACCTTTTGGAGACCTTTGTATTTAAGCAAAGAAAGTCCATGTCACTTGCCTCTCTTTTTAACCCTGGGTTTTGCTGTTCTGTTAAACATTGACACTCATCCAGGAGCTTAATATTTTTATAAAAAATTAAATTATTAAATTTAGTTGTGGTGCCCCTCACCACAATGAATATCCTCACTGGTAGCCAGTGATACTTTAGCAACTGTAGTTACTGTTCCGTAGCTTGAAAACTTGAAAATCCTGGGACTGTGCTATTCTCCTAAGGCATTTTGCTGGGTTTTGTGCTATCCAAAGCTGTTCCACAGCAATTGGAAAAGGCTGTACTACTTCAGTGGTGAGCTGGTTTTGAGAATGCAAGTGTACTGATCTTCAGCTTTGAGGCTACAGCCTCCCTGGGTTGGATAATTGAAATGGGTAGATCTGAGCTGCTTCTATTTGTTTGAGGAATGCAGTAGTTTTCAATTATGAATTTGCCAGTTCTGTGACTGCGTATATCCAATAAATACAGATGTACAGGTGTAGTTGTCTAGTTGTGTTTGTTAATAAAATGTCTTCTGAGGTTGTAGAACATTTGAAGTATTGACAAGGTGAGCAATTTCACATCCTAGTTTTGGTAGAAATTTTCTAGTAAAGTAGGTGATTTTTCTAAGCTGTGTATGGAGATACTCTTCATACTCTCATTTCATAAAGTGTCATATTTCAAGTGAGAATGTTTCTTGAATGAAAAATATTAACATTTTTTCCAGTGGAAAACAATGCGTATTTGTGGTGGCTTAAACAAAATTCTCAGTGAGGGGGAATGTGTCTGTGAGTTTATGATTAGCAGCACCTTTTTTTCTTCCCTCCTTATATACCTTTTGGTTTTTATTCTTGAAGAAATAGGAGTTTCATATTTCAGGCAGCCAGAATTTGTGAATCTTGCAGGCATTTTTATCATTAATCTGTCAAGGTCAAATGTACCAATTTTTAGGACTTTGTTTCCTTGTTGGAAAGAAGGTTTTTTGGTCACCCAAAAATAACCCAAACAAAAGTGGAAACCTTTTAATTCCCAAACAAACTTTACAGGTGACTTATATACATTGTTCATAAATCAAACTTAGTGTTGATTTCTTATTCTAACATATTTTAGGACAACCACATGTTTTTTGAGTAGATTTTTTTTTCTTGTTTGGTGAAGAGGGAGAACCAGAGTCATAAATGTTTTTTCTAGGTCTCACCTGTGCCTTGTATAATGATATTGGTACAGTACTTTCTCCACAGGCAGCATTTAATCATCTAGCCCTTTCCCAAGTAATCAACTGACAGTTTAGAGCTACAATTCTTGCTGTTAGTTCTTAGAAGTGCTTCAGCTTGTATTCTGTATGATTAAATTTTATTATAGTTTTCAAGGTGTTCCAGTACAATATCCCAGTCATTTTCTGTTGTCTGACTTTGTGATGTCTTCAGAGTTTCCCACTAGTCTGTAAAACATTTCCATAGTTATTTGTGAATACTGGTGTAGATGTTCCTCACTTCACCCAGGCCCTAGCCCTGTTTAGATCAATGCTATAGATGTAGCTTTTTTTATTTGCTGGCCAGGCTGTGCTTGCCATGATGTGTGTCCACCAGGTGCATCTCAGCTTCCAGAACATTGTTACCTGGTGGTTCACTGTGGAAAAGCACATTTGCTGTTCTATTCTCCATTTCATTTGGTTCAGTGTAGTTGAAATGCAGGGCTGTAGGCTGTATTTCTGTTCTTTTTGTGCTCCTGCTGGTCTGATCTTGGACCTAGCTGGTAGTTCTGTTAGTGTTTGTTAAATGATATCTTAAAGGCTGCTTTGTTGTGTTGACTTGCTCTAATCTCTAGCGGGATAGGTAAAATCCTTTTCAGTGACAGATTATTTTTTTTTTTTTGTCTTTTGTTAGTCACATATCAGTGAAGAACAGGATGAGCCTGCTTAGTTGCAAGAACACAATGTGAAACTGAGTTTTTGATGGAAGTCTTTTGTCAGTATGGATTTGGAAAAATGCTTTCACAAGAGGAAGACAATAGAAAGAAACGTCTAAATTTAGATGAGTAATATAAACATTTGAAGAGCAGAGGAGGTTTTAATAAAAATGTTGGTAGTCTTTAGGGAAAAAGATCTCAAGCATGACAGCCTTGAGAGAGCAAAAATGTGAAGACGGAGCTATAAGTGGCATTTAGATCTTTTAACTTGTTTTGCAGAAAAACCTACTTTTGTCCAGGTTGTGTTGTTTGCTTTACTTCCCCTTCCTTGTATCTAGGTTATGGCAATTTAAACTATATTAAAGATTGAGCAAGTGACACATTGCATAAGAGGATGCTGCTTATTGTATTATACATGGGTGACTTAACAGCTTATGCTATGGCTTTCTTTTCCTTCATAAAAAAGGAACCATTTTTATTAATAAAAGCTTTTTCTTCTGAAATAATCCTGAATAATTTCCACCACAGCTGCTTAGATCATGCTGCTTTGAGCACAATTAATAATGAAACTGTATAGGACACTTAAAACACTGATATTTTAATTTTTTTAACTTGACACTGTAGCAATGTATTTAACATGTTGATCTGATTTCAGAGTTCTCATTTTTGATGCCTAGAGCATTTGCAATTTATTTTGCAGATAGATTGCCTTTTTTTTCCTTTTGCAAATATTTGTTACAGATTTATGCATTAATATTAGCAGGTATCTTTTGTCCCAACAAGTAAGTCTTATCTGTAACAGTTGGTGCATTGTTAACTTCTAATCTCTTATTATGCGATTACAAGCAGGGCACAGAAACTGAGGTTTGAAATTCCAAATGCTTTGCTTTCTGAAGAAGAAAACAGCCAGCACAGTTCTGTAACAAAGAATTTTCATTTTGTTGGTGGTAACATAACGTATTAGCAATGTTTAGCAAATAGTCTATACACAATAAAATAATACTGCCTGTGCCTTGTGAGAAGAGAAGACATTAGCTTGTGCCTTTTTAACTATAAAGCAACCAAGTGGTTTCATATGGACAACAGCATATTACAAGTCATGAATGGATGGACTGCAGGGGATGGTGGCAAAGCTTGCCAGAGAAAGAACGTTGCTTTTTCTGTAGTATCCTATCTATGAAAATCATTGGGCAGACAAGATGTGTGTGACAGCACTGTACTTAGTTTGGCAGTGTGACAACCTGCTGCATGTATAATATTAACTGTGTCTTTGTAAAAATCTGTGACCTAACTACCTATCCTCTTGATCCACATGATCTCCTTTCCTGCTTTCTGCTGGATTTCTCTTCTGATGATGGTTGAAGGTTGGATATTGAAAGTCCTCTGACCTTGGAAATTGAATTCTCTGTAGCCTGCCTGAGCTAGGGAACCTTTAGATTCTGCTCTGAGGTTTGGTTGTTCATCATGTCTAGTTATTTTACTGTTTTGATTTTTCATTTCTCTTTAATTGGCCGTTTGGTTTTATATTGGATATAGCTAAGGAAACCTATGTAACAGGCTGAACTGACCAGGTTATTTATTGTTTTAAATACCTCATTTGTTGGTGGCTACGTGAGAATGGCGATGGCACATTGGAAGTGATGCACAATTCTATCTTTTCTGAAGCTGAAACAAGCACAGTGTGAGAAACTGATGTACTAAGGCTAAAGGAACTACAAGGACATTCTCCTTGGAACTTAGTAAACAAGTTAGATCACAAGGGGAAGAAAAATAGGGAGGACTGATCACAAAGTAGAACAAAAGTAGGAGGTATGATGCCTTTGTTAACTTTGAATGTTTCCAATTACTAACAGAGCAGAACCAGCCAGTGTGTAATTCTGTAAGTTGTGCTGATAATAAACCCTATAAAATACGGCAAACCTTAAAATAAAGTGGGTGCATGTTGTAGCTCATATTGAGTCGTCTGCATGTATCTCCAATCCCGCCTCTGCAGTTGGCCCTGGAACTGGGACTGAAAAGTAAAGCTTGCCTCGATCTCAAGAAGGAGCCGAGCAGAGGGAAGGCCAGACCGGCAGTCAGGAAGCCTGGAAGGAAATGCCGTATACAACCCATACAGTCGCCTGCCGTGGAGAACGGCAATCAGGCAGCCCAGAGGGAAAGCAGTATAGAACCGGTTCAGTCATCTGCCGTGGTAAGATTATGGATAAAGAAGTAGCATTGTCACTATTAAACCGCTTCTTAGAGAAGCGTGATGTAAAGCTTACTAAAAAGAAGCATCACTGGCAAATGGCAGTGATCGCAGGTTGTGAGGGTGTGCGACTCACCTCCTGTAAAATAGGACTGCAAAACCTCTTAGTAAGAATGGAATTAGAGGCGGCAGTTCAGCTGTTAGGCAGTATTCTCTCTAAGAGAGGTTTATCTGCCAACAGTAAAAAGATTTTGGAACTCCCACATTGGGCAAAAGACAAAGGACAGATGAAAGATATTTCATTACTATTTGATCCTGATGAATGGCAAGAGGTTGGCAAATTGCTCTGGGAAGCTACAATTAATGGAGAGAAGGATGCAAAGGTCATGAAAGATTTAGGACCGGTGTGGCACGATGTTATCAACACCTTAAAAGAAATGCAGGCAGAGCAAAAGTTCACTATGACTGGCGCACAAGCTCTAGTAGCTGCGCCCACACAAAACCCTACCGAATCTATTGGGGCTATACCAAAACAATCTCGGCTCAAGCAATTCTTTCTGGGAACTTCTAATACTCCTGTGAAGGGAATGTCAGCCCCCACCACTAAATCAACTTTGGAACTGTTAAAACAAAAGGTGCTGAGCAGGCTGGTCCACGGCACCTCTTTGTTCTCCCGTGGCCACTTCTTCTCCTTCGGGCACCCAGACAGTGGCAGTCCGTTGACCTGCTGCTGTGGCGGTGGAGGGGTGGGCAGCAGGAATGCAGAGGCCAGCAGAGCCCTCAGGCCTGTCCTGTAACCTCCCATCATTTCCACAACCTTTGCTGATCAATGAAGCAACCCCCGAAGAAGTTAGAAGAAATGTGCCCTTCACTTTGCAGGGAGGAGAGACTCTTTTTTACAGTGGAACTGGTGACGGGATTGATCACGGTCCAGGATTCTAGGAATCAACACCACCAGCAACCTGAGGAAACCTCGACGTGGACCCACTCCAGGGGAGATCCAGCACTGTCCTACAGAAATTGTTTTGTGTTCTACTAGGAAAAAAGCAAACAAATCTCAGAAACAGAATGCTGGGGTTTAAATGCCTGAATTTGAGACATCTGGTTGTTTAGAAGGTTTTAGGTTTTTGAAACTTAACTTTCTTCTGCACTAACTTCCATACTGGCTAGTATCTGAAATAGCATCACTGCTGTCATCTTAAATCTGTTTGTAGCTTTGACATGATCTTAGTTAATAGGTAACAGAATAGAGCTGCCATAGGTTTTTTTTATTGTTAGCTCAAGGCCATGGTTGTGAAGACTTTGAGGGAACATGTTGCTTTAATTTATCCGATCTCGGTGATTCAATACATAAACAGTTGCAATGGTTAAAAGATCATACTCAGCAAATTGAAGTGCAAACTAATCCTTTTGATTCATGGCTCAAATCTATTTTTGGTAGTCTTAGTCCCTGGTTTTTAACTTTGATTAAGGAAGGTCTTTATATATTAGGGATCATAATATTGATTATGCTTTTATTTTGTATTATGTATAAAGGTATTGTAAAAGGCATTAATGAAGTTTCAGAAAAGATCTTGATTATGCAAAAACAAAACAGGGGAATTGATGGTGGCTACATGAGAATGGCCATGGCTCATTGGAAGCGATGCACAATTCTGTCTTTTCTGAAGCTGAAACAAGCACAGTGTGAGAAACTAATGTACTAAGGCTAAAGGAATTACAAGGACATTTGCCTTGGAAGTTAAACAAGTTCATAGATTCATAGATTGATTTGGCTGGAAGAGACCTTCAAGATCATCAAGTCCAGCCATTAACCCTACACTGCCAAGGTCCCTAAACCATGTCCCCCAACACCATGTCTACGCGACTCTTAAACACCTCCAGGGATGGGGACTCCACCACCTCCCTGGGCAGCCCATTCCAATGCCTAACCACCCTCTCCGTAAAGAAATTCCTCCTGATATCTAACCTAAATTTCCCCTGGCGTAACTTGAAGCCATTGCCCCTCGTCCTATCATCTTTAACTAGGGTGAAGAGGTCGACCCCCACCTCCCTATAACTTTCCTTCAGGTAGTTGTAGAGAGCAATAAGGTGCCCTCAAGTTAGATCACAAGGGGAAGAAAGATAGGGAGGACTGATCACAAAGTAGAACAAAAGTAGGTGTGATGCCTTTGTTAACTTTGAATGTTTCCAATTGCTAACCGAGCAGAACCATCCAGTGTGTAATTCTGTAAGTTGTGCTGATAATAAACCCTATAAAATACAGCAAACCTTAAAAT
This sequence comes from Corythornis vintsioides, assembly GCA_025447755.1. Taxonomy (NCBI): domain Eukaryota; kingdom Metazoa; phylum Chordata; class Aves; order Coraciiformes; family Alcedinidae; genus Corythornis; species Corythornis vintsioides. The sequence continues at coordinate 7,579 of JAOEGS010013177.1, read as the reverse complement.
AAAGTGGGTGCATGTTGTAGCTCATATTGAATCGTCTGCATGTATCTCCAGTCCCGCCTCCGCATTCATTGACATGATTATTTATAGGCACTGTTACAGAAACTGCATATGCAGTGTCTAGTGGTGGGAGAAACTTAGGAAGTACATTTTGCCAAATGCAAATGATGATGAAATTTGTGACTTTTTTCCTAGAGCAAAAAAGGTATCGTGTTTGCCCCAGTAACTGTAGTCACTAAAGCTCAGAAATAGTATTGATGATTAAATGTCCTGTAGAAAACACCTGTAAAAATTTGTTTTGGGTACTGGTGTAATTCTAAGCAAATCAAAGTACCTTTTAGTGAGTTTTCTTCTGTTCTATTTCATTAAGGGAAGAAGCAGGAACAGGGAGCTTGGGTGTTGGGAGTACCTTCATGTTGTTGTATTTGACATGCAAGACATAGTGCTGAGCTGCAATCATGGTGTATTGGAATTGGAATGGCCATCTAGGGATGTTTAAAGAAAAAACTTAAAGGTTTCTAGAGGACTTAATCAGGGAAAATGTCTGGAGAGGGCATGAGTTTCAAAATGTCAAAAAGTGGTCATCTGATAGTGAGTTTTTTTTAAAAAATGATTAGTTATTATTTACTGTGAAGCCAGCTTCACATAACTTTTTTGCATTACTGGAATTGTACTTTGAGCTAACTGGCAAAAGCTGTGATCTGTTTTTATTTCAATAGAGGGGATTGGGAAAAAATAATGACAGTATTAGATTTGATGTATATTGATTCCTATTATTATTCCTATTATATTGCTGTAACTTGAAGGAAAAGTGTTTAATATGGACCTTCTCATTTATTTATTCTAAGGAATCGCCAAGGTGATTTCTTAGCCTTGATTTGTTCTCTAACAGAGAAGGTGATGGGACAATTCAATAAATTCCATCATTTGTCTGAATTTAACGTGAGGTTCCTGGAGCAGAACTTTTCAAATCAATAGGTTTTAGCACTACTTATTTTTGAGGACAGTGGCACCAACCAATAACGACAAGCTGGCAATCAAAAGAGGAATAGCCTTTCTGGACAGATTTCAAAAGAGTAAGGCTATTCTTAGATCTTATGGTTTGTGATCATTTCAGAGACACTGAAACTACTTAAGTAATGTCAAAGAGACCAAAACAGAAAGCTGGCTAAATGTTGGCTTATATGAAATGGGAGAGATGTAAGACTTTTGCAATATGATCAAAGCTGACGTCTATCTGCATCTAGATGTATAGTACTTCAAACTAAAATACAGTTTCAGAAAGCCTTCAAGCTAGGTAATTCATTAGCTTGTGGCAATTTAAGTACTGGTACAAAAGACCAAGCAAATCCCAGAATAGTGTAAATGAGTTTTAAAAGGCTGTGAATACAGGTGAAGTTTATTTTAAAAATCCAAAGCAAATTGGCCAATTGTCAGTTAACTGTGATTCTGCTTAAAGGACTTTACAAGAGTAGTAGTGTGGTAAAAAGAGACTGGACTGCAAGGTTTAAGCAAAGATTTATTTGTACTTATGGGTTTAACTGTAAGGCCCAAGCAAACCGTGTATTGAAGTCTAATATGCCACTAATGCATGGTTTTATGGATACAGAGGCACTATTATACCTTATTACAGAATGCACTATTACCTATACACTGTAAGAAGCTAAAAAGCATGCTACATATCTTACATCTGTCATCACCTGTGTTTGCAAGCTTATAGCATGCTAAAAATTCACTTAGCTCTGCAGGGAAGGCTCTCAATCTTAGAAAAGTCACCTTGGCAGGTGTCCTGACCAAGGGGGAAGGGTCTTCATGCAGGTGAGCTGGAGAGGCAACTCCTAATTCCTTAACTAAACCTTAGCACTTTTATCTCGTTTTAGTGACTGGTTATACAGCTTGGATACACAAGGCTGTGGCTGAAACACACCAGGCGGTTGTGGCATAACTATGCCCAACTGGATTTTGCCATCTGGAGACTCCTAAGTTATCTGAAACCTCCACTGAAGCCCTTCAGGCTCTGCTTCTCTTACTTTCTCAGGAAGCTGAACAATGGTTTGGACGGAGATTTGGGACCCACCATTTGTTGAGGAACTGCAAGGCTCAGCTCAGGTTCTTTGTGTGGTGCAGCTTTGGCCTGGGGCTTATGGCCAGCTCAGGGCTGAGCCATCAAGGTATGGAATAATCAGATCCTGTGTGTTGTTCAGTCTTTTGGCAGCGATGGTGGCGGCTACCGTATTTATTATTTATTAACAGATGGAATTTGGGTTTGTGTGGTGTTTTACCCATAAGGTTTCCAGCTAGCATTGCATTTGAAGAACATCCTCTCCCATCTGTCCAGTTTCATATCTGTGCAGATGTGTAAACAAAGCACAAAAAGGATTTATAAATAGTACTTTACCTCAGAAAAATATGTAACATTAAAATGGAAACATTAGGAGTGAATTTCTCTATAATTAAGAACAAAACTGGTGTGCTGTTTCTTCCCTGTTGTAGTATCTGTATTGTAAGAAATCTGTTTTAAATGTTTGGGAGCTTGAAATAAAAGCCAAAGATAGTGTCTGAGAATTAGAAGTATTACCTTACATTGATTAAATTGAGAGAAACATAAGCTAATACTTGATGCCATGGAACCACGGGCTTCTGAGGCAGTGTACATTCCATATAATGGGTAACCTATAGCAAGTAGCATTGGTTATGACACCAGTAAAGTTCACATCATCTAGAAATCCAGAACTGAGTATTTAGATGTGACTTGTGTTCATGTATTATGATGTGAGATTCAAATACTTTGAGTTAAAAGCAATCTTCCCAATATTTGTTGGGGTTTTTTTTAAAAAGATAACCTGTTTATATGTGATTTAATGTAGTTGCAATGTTTTTGACACTAAAATAATTTTGCCCTTGAAAGTACTTCATTCTGCAAAGCTATTGAACTTTGTTATGCTAGCTATTGAAGATTGTATTTTCTTCTGTTTCTCTACTCTTAATTACTCTTAATTTTTTTTCCTATGTGATGGACTAAATTTTTCTTAACATCCCCCTCACCCCCAACAAACAAATCCAAACAGTAAAATGTGCTCTTCTCAAAGAACTGGCAATATTTATACTGCATTTGTAAACTTATAAGTAAAAATAGTGATAGTGTTGCAGAAAGTATTCATTTTAGTGGTCATCATACTGTTTTTTATCAAATTTAATTTTTCTGAAATAATTTGTTGATCAGCTTTATTTAACCACCTGCTTTCATAATTGACTTTTACCTACTTCAAAGAGTAATTTAGAATATAATGGTTGCCTGATATTAAATTTACCACTATTGAAGTATGGAGACCCTTAAAATCAGCACCATGTAATTTAGAATTGCAGCAAGGGGAGGGAAAATTACTTGTTTGGGCATTAACTGGAAGGCATGGCTATTAAGTGATGCATGTTTTCCAGCATGAGTTGCTTTATGATACCTTGGCTCTTCCATCCTCCATTTCCTAGCCTCCTTCCCCTTGGTGGGCACACATGAAGATAAAACCTGCTTCTGAATTTCATCCTGTTTCAGCTCCCAGAGAAAATATGGAAGACTTCTCTGAGGGTGGTACTGGTTTGTTTATTTTTTATTTTTTTTTCTTCCATGCACCCAAAGTGAAAGGAGAGAACATGGTTGTAACATCTGTGTACTTGGAATAAATCTGAAACAGACACCTTTGTCAGTTCAACAGAAATAACACTGCTGTAGAGAAATAGTATTTTTATTGTCTTGAGTGAAACAAATTCACAACTACTCACAATTTAGATTTTTTAAAAACAGCTGATCTTGATACTAAATCTACAGATTTGCAGGACTTCTAAGAGAAATCTTAAGCAGCTTTCAAAGAAAAAATACTATAATTTTTGGAGGGCTGTGAGATCAGTGTAACTTCTCTATTTGGGGCATAGCAAGCCTTTCTTTTCCAAGTATCCAAGTCTTTAATCTGTGATACTATGGAATAAATGAAAGCATACAGTTTATCCTTTTGTATTTATTCCCAGTTAACAGTTAAATGTTAACACCGCTCCTTACAAAGACAAAGCTCCACTTTTCTCTGGTGTTAAGGCTTCATTTAGTAGTCTTTCTATAAAGTATATGGGAGGGAAGATAGAGGTTCTAAGTTGGATGACTTAATGTGTGTGATTTAATCAGGTATTACAGTTTTTGCCTTGTTTTCAATCAAGATGTTGACTAAGACAAGTGAAATGATGAGTGTTCTTTGGCAGTTGGTGTTTTAACTATTTCAAAGGTACTCGACTATTGTAAAGTCAAGAGAATGCCATGGAAGAGTATGGGGGGGGGTGTCTGCCTGCAACCAAAGTCTGTACTGGATGTATTTCCAGAAAGTGTTTAAGACTTAAGTGATAATTAAGATTTACTTAGGGGTAGAGCCCTCTGATAGGACTTTTTTTTTTTTGTAGGACTTTAATAATTTTCATTTGGAAGGATTTATTTTAAGTGAAAATACATTTTAGTGTATCTTATGTAATTTCCTATTGCTGTTTTGTAAATGTAGAATATTAACCTGCAGCTGAACCCATTATCTGTTCAATAGCCTTCTGTCATTGTCTTCACAAAAGCATCTGGAGGTTTTGTTTCCTGAAGTTTGAAACTGAAGTCAGTTGGTTTTGTTTCCTGAAGTTTGAAACTGAAGTCAGTTTTCTTCCTTCTATATTATATCTTCACTGAAAAAAAACCAAAACCCCAAAATTCTAAAAAAACAAAAATCCCCCTCCAACAACAACACTTATAGTAGAACTTTCCCCATGATACCCTCATTCCTTGCATGTGCCACAACTTACTTATACCTCATAGTACCTCAATGACTAGAGGTGGTGGCTCAGCCCAAGTAGCTGCTGTTGGGTTGCCTCTTTCATAAGCACATAATATGATGAAAAAAACTAATTATCTCTTACAATCTCTTACACTAAATAAAAATATTTATTCCACTTGAATTCAACTACAATGTACACGTGGCTCCTAAGAGGTCACTTACGCTAGAAGAAAATTAACAGGATAAGTAGTAGATTGACAATCTGTCTCTGTACTAACCTTACAGGAGCTATCTACTGCCAGAAGCACAGTGGTTGGATATGGTAACTAATACTGCTGCTGTAGCAAGGTCTCGGATGCAATCATATTCTAAAAAGTAAATTATTATCTCCAAGGAGTTCCAATTGAATGTTTCCAAAAAGCAAGAAAGAGTAATTTTTTCTGGAAGGCAAAAGTGAATTACTTTACCTTCTTGAAATTACCTCTGTTATTTATGGATTCAACCTTCTTATATCTAGGGTAGGAAAAAAAGGAAAGTATTAGGAAGAAGACAGAAATAACTCGAGTAAGACATGGTACTACCAACCAGGGCAGTGCCAAGGATTCGTTATCTCATTTGTTGTAATACTCCTTGGGTTATCACCTAAAGTTTTATTTTTGGTGCTATGATTTTGGTGTCTAGCCCAATCTTCTCTGCATGCAGCTGATCCTGCCTGTAGGATTATGTGTCTTGAAGTGTGCAGTGTGTAGCCAAAACCATTTGGAAACACACAGAGTTTACAAAGCTGTTAATACCCCTTCTGTAGGAGCCTTGTTCATTCTGAGTGTATGTTTGTGATATGGCTGCAGTAGAAATTGTAGAATCTTTTGTTATTTTACATCATTTTGAGATGAACAAACATGTCTGGAAGAATTATTTATTACTCTATTTGAGTTTTGCCCCTGGCTTTCAATGTTCTTAAAGGCTTGAGGTAAAATATTACCTGATAGAATAAATGTCTTGAATGTTCAGGCTTGTGTTTACAAATGCATTTGTTAATGAAATTGACCTAGTAGTCAAACTCATGTTAGCTGTTTTTAGACAAGCCTGATACTCTCAGCTTGGTTCTAGAAGGACTGGTGGGGCCTGTGATGCCCTCAAGTATATACAAGCTTTTTCCAGTCAGCTAAATAAAGGTGTTCCCTACCAGCATATACTTTGTACTGGGAGCTTATGTATGGTAAGGATTCTAAATCTGTGAGGTAGGGGAGACTGTCAACCTTTTGTAAGCTATTCCTGGTTAATGCTTGTTTCCTTTGTGATCTTCCCCCGAGGAAGGAATAGCAGATCAGTCTTAGAAGGTTGAGAAACATTTCTTTAGGGAGTGATTAACCAACTCATGAAACATGTGAGTTAATGCTGTGAGGTCTGTCTGTCTAGAAGAAAAAAAAGGGGCCATTTTTTAGATTGCTGAAGCCCCAGGAAGGTTTTATGGCAACAAGACTATCCCATCACAACCTGTTATGAGGGGGTGATGTATTTTAACTACTTGCATCCATCCCTCCTCATGGCAGAGAAATGATAAGAGTAAATCAAAGCCTGGAAGTAGGTGCCTTCTCTTGTGTCTTTACCTGTGCTGTTGTGCTGAATAGAAACCTGCAGCATCAAAAGGTTGTTTAACATTTCTGTATCACCGAGTGGCAGGCAGGTGGAGATTGAGATTACACTTATCATCTCATCCCAGGCAAAGCTATGTAACCTCCTTTGTCTTTATTACTAAAATCCAAGTACAATACAGTTCAAGGCTTGATTAAATATATATCTTTTCAAGTACCTTTGCTTTCCTACATTAAGGACACTGAACAATTTTGATATCTTAAAGTGAAATGTGAACATTTCTTTTTCTACATAAAAGGAAGTACATGGAGCATGGAAAGCTTTCAAAAGCATGTCCCTGTGTTCTGTAATTACACTGATACCAGTCTCATAGCATGATTTAGGACCTTGATTGCAGAGCTCTAGATAAATGCTGGAGTGTGCAATTTACATTTTTAAAGTGGGAAGTAGCTACAGTTTTTACTAAAATAAAGTAATTTATACCATCTCTTCTTTTGACCAATAGAATGGTTACTGATGCTGCATTGAGTTTACCTGAACTGGACTTCAGAGTTGTTGACCTTACTGTGAACTTCCTGGCTATGATTAATTTTTTTATCAGTTGTATTTTACAAGTATGCAATGCCTGCTCAGGACAGCCGGTCGTTGTGCATCAGCTCCTAGTACCTTAGAGGTCACTGAGTGTATCTTGGAAGAAAATGTTTTACTTAAGTGTTCCTCAGCTTCATTGTATCAAGAGAAGTTCTGCCTTGGTTATTGATGATATTTTGGTTTAAATTTCACCCAGTCTTCACTGAACTATCCAAGATGGTAAAAAACAAAACAAAACACAAAACAAAACAAAAAAACAACAAACCCAGAAGTCTATTCTTGGTTTGTAGTGTCCTGTCTTCTTTAGTTGAGTACAGGAGCTACTCTGAATTTGGCTACCAAAGAGTTTACTTACAGAACTTCCTTTCACAGTTTTGTCTACTAAGTGTTGGCCATTGTGATTTCTGAAGTTTGCTATTGAATTGCTTTGTAATACATCTTCTGCACTTTTTAGATTTCTTTGAATAGCAAGTGGCACTAGCTTCAAACTCATTAATTAGCTTAATCTGACTTATTTTGTATTGGTACTAATATTTTGAAACACTGCTTGCATTTTTGAGACTATTACATATGACAAAGGTAATAGCTATATATTATTATTA
>JAOEGS010013176.1:9253-32871 GCA_025447755.1 Corythornis vintsioides | reverse complement strand
TAGATATTAAATTCAATGAAAAAAGCAACTTAACATTTGTCATGAACCCAAAACTCTGGATCTGTTTTTTCATGCATCACTAAGATGGATATATACCCACCAATGTTTTCTGTACCAGTCCTCATTGAAGACATGGTCTTGTTCAAACAGTTTCACTAGAAAGATTGTTGTTACATTTCATTTTTCTTCTCCCTCATGTTTTTTTGTTCTATTTTTGAATTCCTGGGGAAGCCACTGAAGCATGCCTTTACAGGGTCTATTTTGGATGAAAAGCAGACCTTTGTGAAAGAGGGAGTTCAGCAGAAGCTTTCTGTCTGAAAGTTTCTATTGGGGAAGATTGCATTGTGCCCTCAAAAGATCTAAATCTAAGAATTTTCAAGTGGTTCATAAATGGACACATTATCAGAGAAATAGTCTTTTGAACCACCTGCCCTTTTAGCTCATGTTGCCCATGTCACCTGCTAACCCCTTCAAAGGGTCAGTATGTTCTTTTCCACTGACTGCTGTGTGATACCCTGGCGTCAATTACAGTAAGAACTAACATGGGAAACTACCATCAGGGAGCCACAGGCATGCTGCATACTACCAAACGGTGGGGTTTTTGTTGGTGTTGGCTTTGGGTTTTTGTGGTTTTGTTGTTTGGTTTTTGTGTGATTTGTTGTTGTTGTTTCTCTTTTTTTTGTTGTTTGGTTTGGGATATTTGGGGTTTTGTGTGTGTGTGTGTGTGTGTGTGTGTGTGTTTGTTTGTTGGGGTTTTTTTCTCTTACATTCTGACTGGTTTGTTTCTGTCCTGGAAACAAGGATATGGCATTTTACTGTATGCCATCTGTACACCTAATAATTTCACTGAGAAACACTAATGAGGCTGGGGATCTCTGACCCAGTAGGTCGTCACTGTCTGTAAACTAAATATATTAGGGATTAATACAAAACCATCTAAGGTCAGCAGGTGCCTTTCAAGATACTTTGGATCAAACACAGAAGGTTCAGAAATTCATGGGTCCGTTTTGAATTGAAGAGTCTGATTAGAAAAGGAATCAATCCCCTGACAGTTGCATTACTGTTTTAATGAGTAATCTGTAAGCAGAGCAGTGTTAAAAATGACCTTGCAGTGATTTTTCACAAGTTCAGAGCATTCAACAACTTTGGAGTACTCTTAGAAAGAGATATTTCCCTCCTGCAGTTTCTCATTTGGTCTTTCAATTTCTTACCTGTCTTAAGTTTACTGATACTGTATTTCTGTACTGCTGTGGTACAAGAGGATTATTTAACATGGATTTAAGAATAAAAGGGAATTTCTTCATCCAAAGTGCCTCCTTTGCCAGTACAGATTGTGCAAGGGGAAATTAGAATCATGTTGAAAATAGTAGTTAAAAATACAGTTTTGTATCTAGTTGCCAATAGACTACAACTAGGTACTAATTGGTCCTTTTAGATGCTTCTCCAGTTTATTTTTCATCTCAGCTCTTATTCTGAATATTTTTTTCCTAAACCAAACAATCTAAAAATCTTGTGATAAAGCTTTTGCTAATTTACATAGCAGAAGTTGCTATAGCAACCTAGCAGAGCATTTCCAGAGACAACATACTAGAGGTAACCATCTTTATGTGAGAAATATGCTTTAAGGGTTTGTGGTAGTCCTGTATAACTCTGTATTTTTAACTCAAGATGTTTAGTCATGCAGTGGAGTAAAAATATTTCAACTGTGATATCACAGTCCCATCCTCAGTGAGGACTGTTGTCATAAACAGGTATTGTGAGCTCATTGCATATCAAAGCATGTAGAACTGGAGAACCATGGAGTTCAGAGATATGTGCCACCGTGTTGGCCATGTACAGCTGAGGCTTTTGAACGTTTCCCAAATGGTTTTGCAAGCATAGTTTGTGGCACCTGTGTTCAGGGAGGATCCATCATCTCTTCCTGGCTTTGGACTCCTCACACCAGGCAACGCAGAACTTGCACGGGTGAAAGGGTTTGAACACAGTGTGGTCAAAATTCAGGTATTATGATGACATCACCCATCAGACCTGTCATCCACCTCTGATAAGGAAATGGATCCCTGATGGATCCATTAAGAAGTCAAAAAAAAAATGTTGACCATGATTTGCTTCAGTGCTGTATTTTTGGAACTACAATACACTGATATATTTCCATAAATGTAGGGCTGTGTGAAAGGTAACTATTAGTAACTCAGAAAAGGAAGAGTTTGCACCTTTCTATTGCTGTGAAACTTCCTGTGACCTTCAGAGTTGAGTTGTGTGTTCCACTACCTTACCACATCCCAGGGAGCTTTTGAATCACCAACAGTGGTCCTGCCTCCACCACCCAGTGTGGACTAGCCCATCTATTTCAAATGAGGACACACTCTGTCCCTTTTTGACTATAGTGGAGGAGCTACTGAGGAGCTGTAGTATGTCTTAAGGTGTCCTGGTTTATAGATCTGCCGGGTGCTACCTGGTTATTTTTTGGTTATTCAAATCATACTTGACTCAAGATGGGGTTAGGTGTCATGGGCAATACAGTATTAACACCATCTAGTGGATCTGGGTGCTGGGGTTTATTCAAGAACCAAGATTAGAGCTTTTACCCTAGTTGATTATCTCGCAGTTGCTTGCTCCCTCCTGCCATTATGTTCAGTAGGTCTTGGCTTCCCTTCTCAGCAGAGAGGTCATTGCTGGACCAGGAACACAGGGGATTAAGTTGTTTTTGTTCATCTTTGCTGCTGCTTGCAGTTCTCAGCTCTGGTTATTGCTGGCCAAGTTCCTGGGAAATCCTCCTGTATATGTCTCACTGTATCATCCCATCTTTAGGATCTTCTCCAATTTCCACAAGCTTTCCTCCAGTCAGTATCTTTGCCACCTTTGGGCCTCTTTCTTCTTTCTGAGACCATGTATTCTTTTCAGGAGCCCTCCTTTCATCCCTTAACCCCTGATTTGTCCAGTCTAAGTACCTGTCTCATCTTTATTAACAGGAGGACTCTGGATGTGCCACTTTTCAGTAGTCCAGGCATGTTCAAAATGTGCAACGAGGCAATGCCTATTGTATCTAACAGGTAGTGGGTTTCTGCTTGGGAGTACAAGAAAGAGTTCATATTCAAACACTGAGTTGTGGACAGATGCACACCCTGCCTGCTGCCTGTTAGCAATTTGTTTCACAATTTGAGGATTTTTGGCTATGACAGCCAGGTAAAATCTAAATAGTATAGTTCATTTGCAGCATCTGAAGCAGGTAACAGTTACGCTGGCTTCCTCTCTCCTGAGAAAGAGATATGACTTTGTGCTTGATGCATATTTCAAGATGCATCTAAAGCATGAAGAGAAATTTTTCACCAAGGAGTTCATCTGTATAAAAGAGCTTCCATCAGAGCTCTGCAATCAAACCATCAGACAGATTTAGAGTTTGCATCACCCTTTCTCCTCAAAAGCCACTTATTCCCTCCTGAGCTGAAAGGCTGTCAAACCTCACTTTGCTTTAGACCAGGAGTCTTATTCCAACTTAACTGGTTGGTGAACAATTATTTTCATTTAAAGGCAGAATTTGCTTTGCCATGTGCCTTGGTTGCTGTTTGCCTTGAATCATCGTGCAGTATGCCTTTCAGTAAATCTTGCATTATATTTCTAGCTGAATGTTAAAAGCACATCTGAAATAAATACCTGAACAGGGTAATTGTATGTAGCTCATTACTCCCTTACTGAGATGGACTCGTGGAGGTGGGAATGAGTTGAGGGTGACTGATCTCTAGCATTTCCTTCCTGAGTTTATGGTAACAGTTAGAGAAACACATGAAATAGCAAAATAATCTAATCCTAAAAATAGGGAGGTTATCAGTGAGAGACCCTAAAATATATCCAGTTTAAAATACATTAATCTAAACTAGGGCACAGTAAAAGTCTACATAAGGAGTGCTTGGTTAAATTATGTAGCTCTTCATGAAAGTTGGCATCAGTAGGACAGCATTGCAAAGGAGATAACCTGCTGACAGGTCTGTCTCTTTGCCCTGTGCTCTGTCTCCTAGCTGCTGCACCTCACTGCAGAGGTGACACACAGCAGCAGTGCAGTGCCTGGAGACAGTGAAACTAACCCAGAAGATTTCTATCCCAAATTCCTGTTTTCAAGAAGGCTTAGTGATATAAAGCTATTAGCTTTTCAGATGGCATTTTCTAGGTTTGAATGCTGCTTCAGAATGTTGTGCAGTTCTCATTGCATCGCTGTGGGACAGTGAGAGCAGGGCTGGTACTCTGCTGACAGAGTACTGGCCAGCACCAGCAGAGGATTTTGACATGTCCACACCATTCTGATGACTCTGCTGCTTCGTAGGCCACCATAGGTCTGCTGTGTGACACAGACTCTACCACATTCATCAGCTCTGGAGTGAATTCAGTGATTAGTTCTTGACCAGTGCATAACTTGTTTCTGTGTGTATCTTTTGAACCATCTTATATCTGGCAGGGGGTTGGACTGAATGATCTTTTGAGGTCCCTTCCAACCCTGAACACTGTAATGTTACTCAGAAGGTGTCAGACCAAAAATACATTTTCTATGGCAGATGTCTCAGCCTCACTGTTAAAGAGGTGGGCCCAGATTTGTCTGACTCATTTTAGGCCATTCAACTGGGAGGTCAGTAATTAACAGAAAGACAGAGACCCTAATTGGTAACTCAACTTCCTGAATCTCTGCATCACCCTCTAGGATAACTGCCTCCTGGCACTGCCTCCGTTGACTTGGAGACAAACTACATTTTGGAAATTCAGACAAAATGCCTCAATCTACAAAGGGTGCATCTGGGCCTTACACTGTCCCTTTTGTCAGAACAGCATCCCAAAAGCCCATGTTCTGATGATAGTTTTTAATTTAGATGCTAACACCTCTCTGGATTCACTCATTCTAGGATGTACTTGCCGATTTTGTAGCTATTCCTTACTCATAAGTATGTGAATTTGCATTTAAAAACCATATTATTTGAAGCAGCCCAGCTTACCAGGTGATTGGGCTCATTGTACTTTCCAGAGAATAGCCTTTGTTTGAGTTATGTAGCTGCAGTCTTCCAATTTAAATTACTTTTTTTTTCCCCCCTTTGTACGGTATTTCAGCTGATTCTTGAATTCAACAGAAGCATGTTGAAAATTATTACACTTAATTAAAACCTGAAGATCAGGGCTATATAATTCAATCAAAGGTTGTAGCTAATTTAACAGCTGTAAATTTTTAGTGGTTGTTATTTATATAAAGCACTTACTTTTACTGCACCTTTAGCTTGGCATTTAATTAATTAATTTGGCATTTCCATGGCATGTGTTCTGATTCTTTCTGAGTGGTAGATGCCTCATATTGCATCTGAAAACAGACAAAGGATTTGTGGTTATCCAAATGAAGCCATCCAAAAACTTACAGAAGAGCTCCTTTGCTTTCAGACGTGGATAGAGAGGGTTCCTGGGTGTTGAAATAAGCACATGCCCTGGTAAAGTCTGAGTCTGTCATATTGGCAAGATCTGAACTCTTGATGGCCTCCCTAAGAGTTTAACCTTGTATGTCAGTGCTTGGCTTTTCCCATGGCTACTCCAGACACGAGTGCCTTCTGCTGCTGAAGACATGTCTCGCAGAAAAACCTGTAGATCACCACAAGGCAGGAGAATTGTCACATTTTCATAGTTCTCTTCAGGGTGTAACAGATATGAAGATTAACAAGCCAGAGGCCAGCACATCCACAGAAGCAGGGAGAACTATATCTAGAGAGGGAGAGCCAGAGTGTGCAATGCACATGTGTCAAAATGCTGGCAACAGGGAGGGCAAAACTTTACCCAGTCTATCCCTTTCAGTATTTTAATGTGAATTAGATAGAGTTGTGAAGATAACACACAAAAAAAAAACAAACCATAAAAGTTTTCTTCTTGGTTAAACGTGTGGTTTTTTGTGTGTTGTTTTGTTTTGTGTTGGTTTGTTTTGTTGTTGGTTGGTTGGTTTTTGTTGTTGTTGTTGTTGTGTATGGAATGAAGAAAGACTTATTACTATTCCTCATTATGAAAAATATATAAAAATTTCTTTCAATATAGTCTGAATTTTCACTATTGTCAGCAGGTGATTTTTACTTATTTGCCTGAAGCAACATTTTTTAATCATTGCTATATAAATTTTTTAATAAGACACTGCATAAGGTATTAGCAGCATAAATTCTTTTCATCTAAGCAATTTGGGTTTATTTATATTGCTGTTAATTTTCAATTGCATTATATTAAATCTGTAACACTAAGGCTGACACATAAAACTTTGTCGATGAATATTTAAATGTGATGTTCTCTACACACATCATTCAAAAGAAAACAACATGCTGCTTTTTGTTTTTAAACTGACTTTCTCATGTTAAATTTCTGTGAGTAGGGACCTAACAGTTCTTCTAATAAGTCTGGAAATAAGTGTACTTCAAATTATGAGTGGGATTCAGAAATTGGGGTTTGTTCTAAGGCAGAGAGGTATTTGACCATCACCTAGCAAAATATCACAGCTCTTTCCTTCTCACATGGAAAGTAAACCAAGGCTGTTTCCTTAATTTATTTCTTTTAATTAGTTTTTTTCTGTTACTAAGAACAAGGAGTGAGGGCACAACTTCTGGAACAGACAATGGCAACACACTTGCATCCCTTCTTCACAGCCAGGCAGTGTGTCCAGCTCAGACTTGAATCTTTATGTAACTTCTAGATCTTAGAGTCTTTGAGATGGATGTTTCTTTAAATTGGTACATGGCTGTGCAAAAGAATCTAATGCTGTCCTCATTCATTTCCTAAACTCATCTGCCTCTCTACAGGTGCTGCAGTAGTGTGCAGCATATTACTCATAGGTGTTTCACTTGCCTGAGGTTAAGTATTTTGGAGAGTAGGGCACCTCAGATAAAAGCAGACTGCTGACATCCAGGCAAGCTTATCACATGTGGTCTGCCTCATCTGATTCTCCAAGTGGTAATATTGTTAGCACAGGAAGATGACGATGTTGTGAGAGACCAAGAAATAAGCTTTCTGAGATTCAAAAGAAAAAAAACCAATCCAAAATAGTACTTTTGCTGGATGCTGATTATTTTTTTCCATATTTGTATTTAAACTAAGCTGTGGAAATTTGATGATGTGAAAACTTAAGAAACAGAATTTTGTAGGAGAACCCCCAACAATTAAAATTAAAAGACCATTAGCAAATAAAACAATTTGGTTAAATTCCGAATTAAGTTCATTTTCTAAACCCAATGTGTTTTAGGGAATTCAGATTGTCATATGAACAATAAGTAATCCACCATGTGAAGAGAACTGTTACATTTAGGTATAATACTGAATGATGAATCTGACCACTTTAAAATAGTCAATTTTTTTAGGCTGAGTGCATAATGGAAGAAAAAGAAAACAGGTATATTACTACATGAAAAGAGTAGTTACGTAAGGACATCTCAATGCTTACATTTCCTTTTTAGCAACAGACAAGGAAAAGTTAGGAAAATGTAAGTAAGAAACACAAATTTCTCTTGCTTCCCAGAAAAGCTCCATTCCAAATTCACTGTACAGCTCAGCAGTACCGTGGAGCAAAATGCCAAGCGGGGTAGGTTCTCTGTGGTTGACTGACACCAGCTACATTTCTCCTGGGTATGAGCATCTGGACAACCCTGCCAGTCCTTTTCTCCTCTGGGCTGCCTAAACACCTTCCTGCTTTCCCCCTTCTCCTTCCTGGTTTTGTTCTGCTTCATCCTGCCTTTCCCTGCTGCACAGCTGTGTGGTCTGGGGCAAGAGGGCATCCCTGACAGCAATGCCATGCTCAGCTGGTGTGTGCTGTGGGAATGAACCATCTACTGTTCCCAAGCAGCCCCTGAAGCGACAGGATTTGTCCCACAGTGAGGTATTGCTGTGCAGGGAAACACATGTGCACAGTGTGTCACCTGAGCATTTTCAGATTCATGTTTCATCACCATCTCCTGCATATTTCCCTTTTATTCAAAACCAAGATTAATAGTTTACCAGTAATTGTTCTAATGTGAAAAGGTGCAAAATGAAAGAGGAAAAAGCAAAATCTAAAGTACAAACCCTCTTACTAACATAAGACTATAACCCAGTTACAGATCTGTTTTTCAATGTCAGCTAATATGAGTAGATACAGTGTCTAATACTAATACTTTAATGAATTATGTTTTAATCTATACTGTAACACATGATTTTGTATCGTAGACACACTACTATGATTTGGAAATTCAGATAAAACCTGATAATTTATTTTATGTATAGTCTCCTTTTCCTGATCAGTTTTCATTTGAATGACTTAGGGTTTGAGAGAAAAGGCATCTTTATACCCCAGTTAAAACCACTTAACAAATGTTTTTGGATGAGTAATTTATTTTACAGTACATTTGCAACTGTAGAAAAAATACCACCTATGATAATAGGTACATAGAGGTTCATAGTGACCTTTTCTACCTCCTTTTCTACCCCCTGACCCATTTATGTTTCTCTGAAGTTGTGCATCCTTTCCACCTACTTTTCCATGTATCCCATGTACTCTTGAAGATTCCTGCTATTCCTAACAAAATGTTTAACTGAATTTGGGTAAAATACACACTTTATCCTTATCTGTCCAAAATGTTATCATTTTCTATTGTTAATGAGTAGTGGAGCAGCAGAAGTGGATGTTTCAGGCTTCACAGGGAGTAGCCAATACTGGAAGGTAAATGCCATAGACATTCCTTGCTTAGCTACTGAATATAGCAGTTTAGGTCTAGCCCACAAAGGCATTAAATGGTATTTGCAGTCAAAAAGTATTAGTGAGATTTTCTGTCATGTTAATGCTTGGCTGATCCCTCTCTGATTAACTATAAATGAGGAAGATTAGTTCTGTTAATGTTGAAATGGAGAACAGCTATGGGAGCTTACAGGGGGCTCCCAGTCTGAAAGAAACTCTGAGAAGAACCATTCTGTTTCCATGTGATGCTTATATACCAGATAAGGGCCAAAGGACAAATCCTACTCTTTCCAGCACAGAACTGTAGCACCTTGTCTAAAGGCAAGGGCAATGCAGAATTCCCTGCAAGGAACACGGACTGAAGCACAGAGGTCCACAGAGAAATCTGGATGGTTGGGCTGGGGCAGGTGGATGATGAGCTCTCTGCAGACGTGGAGCATCCCTCTTCTGGCACAGCTCTGCTGCTCAGAAGTCAAGGCTGATGGAACCTGTCTGCCTGCATTTGATGCCCCATTTCAGGGAAGGTGCTCCCAGCCAGAGCCAGTTGTCTTTCACTAGTGGGAAATGGAAGATGCTGGTTAAGTAAGAGGGGGAAAAAAAAAAGGCATTTACATTCTAGCAAATGGAGGTTTCCTGACTTTGGCAGTGTAGTGGAGGAACATAAAAACATATAAACCAGTTTTGTTCTTGTCTTTAAAGCTGAGGGGTTAGAGGGGCTTGCGTCTGCCTGAGATGTCTTCCTCTTGTTGCTTTCCTGAGCAGAGCTTGAGAGCCCCACAGAGAGCTGAGGTGATCAGGAGGGTGCCTGACACAGAAACCAGTCCCCTAGGAAGGAGACACTGGGGTGACAGAAGCTGTATTTGTGGCATGCCTGAGGAACAGCAAGTGTTAGAGCATAATTAGAGCTGGGAAGATTCAGAAGGTTATGGATATACCCAGCAAACGAGTGGTGGGATTTTATGTATGTATATTGTATCTGATAAGATACATATAGAATAATGTAAGAATAAGAATATAAGAATAATAAGCATAAGAATATAAGAAGAACTCAAGGAAAGGTTGAAGAGAGAAGAGACCAAGCAGAGAACATATTAGATGTTAAGAAGCAGCCTTAAGTGAGACTGAAAATTTCTGATGCTAATTTCTGTTGACTTCCATCTCTTCTACAAGCTCAATCACATAAACTTAGGAACTACTAATATCAAATGAAAGTATAGAAAACCCCAGTAATTGCAGAAAAAGGTACCACAAATGAAATGAGAAAAAAAAAGCGCAAAATATTCAGGATTTAAAAGGAGGAAATGGAAAGAAGTAGTTAGGGTAGAAGAATGTCAATCTAAACAAGATAATATTTGAAATATTTAATTGGATCTTGACTCCACACCACCTAGGTAACTGATGTTAAGAATTTGTATTATGTCCCTTTTTCACCAGAAAACACTTGCGTATTCTGCCATCAGTGTCCAAATACTGTTTGCTATAATCTAAATAATCAGAAAAACCATATAACCAATTCAAAGCAGCACTGGTGTCAAGGGTGAATAATCTGAAGTGTGCCTCCTTGCAGAGGCCAGCTGGCTCTGAGTTACAGATGTCCCATTTCTTCCATGCAGTGGGAATGGGGGTGCAAAGGAGAAGACAAGTATTTGTGTTTTTGTTGTTCCAGAAAGGTTAAGGATTTGCACTTCATGTGGCAAGTCTTTGAACAAGTGTGATTACATTCCTGGCTCAGTTTGTTTAAGGAGAGAATTACATTCATGTTTGTCATATTTACACGCTAATAGCTTGCAATATTTTCTGACTTTTATGCAGTATAGTTTTAGATTTATTTTACTTGTGACTAAAGGTAGTTTCTATGGTTACAAACCACAGTTTCCATTTTTGCCTTTAAAAAGATAATGATTTTTCATATTGCAACACGAGGAAGGCAAAAGCAGTTTAGCAGAAATAGCAATTTCATGTCACTTAAAAAAATGTTATAGTTGATTTAATTTGTGTACCTTATAGAACTGGCCCAAAATTTTTTTGTTGAAAGAGTTTTCTTGTCATAAAAATGCAAATGGATTGAAAATTTGCAGAATATTGTAATTTTTGTAGAGTTTTACTTTTCTGAACATTTTAAGGACTATTTATTTAAACTCTTCCCCTTCTGATAACTTCATAAATATAAAAAGCCACTAAACTGCAAGCGTGGCCTGAGAGAAGAGCTTCTGTGGCACATGAAACAAAAAGAGCACTGGGCCTCAGCTGTCAGTTGGGAAGGCAATATTGACCATAGGGCAATGGCAGGATATCAGACTAGGATTCTGGTGGAACTATTAACTGCTCACCCCTTTCTCTCTGTGGTTTGTTGCATCTAACTGGGGAGGAATTAAGACTGTTGTGCAGTTTATACCCCCATAGAAATTGTTCCATATCTTATTTTACACCTGCCACCTTCCTGAATTTTACCAGCAGTAACAAAGTCTCTAGCCATTGGTGCTGAAAGTAATGCAGAGGGTGTTTCAGATGTGATTATAAATACCATATTGGAAAGAAAAGCTATTAATGCCATGCATTTAGTCATTTCCTTGGTGAGAGGGAATTCAGTAAGTATACTTTCAGTGTTAAAATTGTGAAAATCGGAGTTGCATGCTCTGATATGAGCTGCAGGCACTTCAGACTCATTGCAGAATGAGGCTTTATTTCATATAGTCCAATGTTTGCTGCATTTCCCACGCACAGAATACAGTTTTGATCACTTGGCTTTTTTAGTTGATACTGTTGGAGGCTGTGAGCAGAGATACACAGTCAATATTCACTTTAATAATTACATTTCCTAGCAGCAGGAAAATCATACTATAACCTCACCTGAACTGACCCCCTCTCTCAAAGCTCTTTTGACAATAGCCTGTATCCACAAATTCTTTGACCTTTCAGTACTGCACAAAGATATGGATCACCTGTAAATATCAAATGCTCTGTTTAGATTTAACTACCCCAATATTTATGCATGGAGTCTAATGGTTTGGATATCTTGCAAAACAGTGAGAATATTCTTAATCTCTAAAATGTACAGTATCGTGCAAATTGTGGGAAACTGAATATTTTCATCTGACGTGAAGACTGTTGACTTTCTTTGAGAGTGTGAGCTGAAGACCTGTGAATTTTATCTTGTGTTTACAATAAGAGATATATAATGATGCTTATTACTGCCCTCTGTGTAGTGTAACTGTGTTGCACATGTTGTATTTGTGCAACCTCAGTGATGTTATCCAGGTGTTTTTGGATGCTACTGTTTAAATTCACAACAAAACAACAAAACAAACAAGACCATCATGTTAGCAGTAATGTTTTAAATCCATGGATCTAAACTACAATAGAAATGAAAGCTACTATGAAATTCAGTATTAAATAGAAAAAAAAAATCTAGAGAGAGCTTTGCTTCTTACTCTGTTTAACACAGAATATTATTCTAGTTTATAATCCCTGAAGGTTATATGTGCTTGCAATATAATATTCATAGAATCACAGAATGATAGATGTTGGAAAAGACCTCTGGAGATTGAGTCCAACCCCCTGCCAGCACAGGATCACCCAGGGCAGGCCACACAGGAACAGATCCAGGCAGGTTTTGAAAGTCTCTAGGGAAGACTCCACAACCTCCCAGGGCAGCCTGTTCAAGGCTCTGTCACTCTCAAAGGAAATAAGTTTTTTCCTCATGTCGAGGTGGGTTCCAGTTTGTGACCGTTGCCCCTTGTCCCATCACAGGCCCCACTGAACAGAGCCTCGTCCCTTCTACTTGACACCCACCCTGCAGAGATTTGTCAACATTAACAAGATCCCCTCTCAGGGTGTTCTTCTCCAGGATAAACAACTCCATGGCTCTCAGCCTCTCATCATCAGAGAGATGGTCCATCCTCTTTAATACAGCCCTCCACTGGATTCTGTCTAGTATTTCCCTGTCCCTCTGGAATTGAAGAGACCAGAACTGAACACAAGACTCCAGATATGGTCTCACTAGTGCAGAGCAGAGTGGGAGCAGAACCTCCCTCGACCTTCTGGACACAACTTTTATTATGCACCCTGGGAGACCGTTGGACCCTAGGGTGTTGTTCCTCCCCAGGTGTAGGACTCTGTACTTGCCCTTGTTGAACTGCATTTGGTTCCCCTTTGTCCAGCTCTCCAGTCTGTCCAGATCAGTAATTAAATAATCATTTGTCATAAGGAAGCTCAGAATATGACCTGGTAAGAGCAATATTTCTAACATTAACTATTGCTAGAATATATTGTAATGTAAAATGTAATATAGCATGTAAAATACATATATATAGTGTTTAGTGTATAAAACATATGTACTATTGAAAATACATAGTAAGTCCTTACAGTATTATCCCTGCCAGCTAGATTGTATCCTCACAGTCCTCAGCCCTTCTTTCTTATACTGCCTGTGCTAACTAATGAGAGTTCTGTAAAGCTCACCTGATAGTTGTGTATCTCTTGCAGCAATTTTATTTATCAGAACAGTACAGTAATGAGGGCCCCAGTGTTTTAAATCTGTGTGAATGGACATGGATTGAAACCTGTGACAAGTCTGGTGACATTTAGAATGTATTCTTTGCAAAGCATTTTAATCTTTGCAATAATTCTATTAAATCTAATTAGTGCAATGTCAGGATGGCAGATGAGAGTATTACACCATGTTTGGCCTATCCACATTTAATTAACTTTTATGAATATTTGACAATCTTTGCTCAACATTCAAGAACTCAAACAAATGTTCAAGCATGTACTAATGAGAACCATCCCACCTACCAACCCCAAAACTCCTTCATCTTGTGAGCATTTAAATTGCTCAAAAATCTCATGTTTAGAGGTAATAAACATCAAAACATGACAAGGGCTAGCAAGGATAGAATATATGCTGGTGTTATGCTCTTCTGATGTAGCATTAGAACCGTAGTTGAAGGTACATCTAATGAGTGGTAATAATATGTTAATGGTAAGACCTGATGCTGACCTGTCTTATAATGGAGACTGAACCAGGTGGTCTGAAAGCCCTTTTGGACCTTGAAGGTGTAAATATCTACCAGATATTTATTTACCAGTCTGCCTAATTACTAATAAATTAAGCATGCAAATGCATGTATAATGTATGAATACAAAGCACCTGCAAAACTTACCAGATACACATTCTACATATACTGGCTGCACGACTGAGCATGAAAATGTCTTTTTTCAATTCTTGCCATAGCTTTGTAAGGCTTAGGAATAGATTTAAAATTTGGGTATTTTGGCTGTGATAATTTTACCTTATCTTTTATTCAGAAATTCTCTTTCATGGCTAAGCTTTCCATTTCACACAGCTCCTCCATTCCTGCTTTCAGGCTGATTATGGGGAAACAAGTAGATCTTTGGGACTCTAGTCTTCAACCACTCTCTTTCCTCAGGCCAAAAGCTCTGCAGATCTGTTAAAATCTTTTGCTTCTGCAGTCACAGCCTGTTTGTCCTTAGCTCTGATGAATTACACCCTTGGAGCTATCTTGCCTCACTGAGGCAGAAATCCACCTGAGTTCTCCTAAGAAATTGATACATTTCAAAGGCTGTATGAATCCAAATATGAACTTGTATTTTTGTTCTTGCTGCTGTAATTTACAGGATCTGCAATAGGATATGGATTTCTAGATATTTTTTTTAGGTAGCTTCCTTAAGCAATAGTCATGTAAATTTTAAGAAGAAACATAGTTAGCAATACTATATTGTGGCTTTCCCCTGGATTAAAGTGAATAAAACAAATATGCTCTATATCACATAGTAAAATTTCAAGGCACATTTGTATATCATCTTCTGTCCCTTCCCAAATCTGCTCATAAGACAGGTATTTAAAATTAAATGACTTGAGAGAATAGACTTTCTAACAGATGATTCTGTATGCTGAGATATTTGTTCTCTAGTGAAGGCTAACAATTTGGGGGTTTTCCTCCCCATCATTTCTACTGTTCTTTGCATTCCAAAGCTTACATCAGGCCCATCGATGAGTTCATCGCCTATATTACATCCTTTTAGTCCTTCACCCTTTCTCCATCTTTCATGAAGGTCCATTTTGTGTCCTGCTCAGGTATAGTTGCCTAGAAAGCAGCTCTGTTGGCACCCAAATTCATACTTGATCTTTCTCTCTCATTTGCTTAATGATTTGGCAAAAGGCCAAGGATTTGCTTTTATCAGTTCATTCATCAGCCAGATTCCTCAGAGCAAGGGCTGCAGAAGAAATACATTTGACTCTCAGTCTCGGGGAGCCTGAGGAGTGGGAAGGGTTCTAGTCCTGGGCACTGCTTTGCCGGTTGGATGGAATTTTTGTCTGCATCCAATAAATGTGGAAACTCTTTAAGCAACTCAGGCACTTATTTTATTAAAGTTATTCCTTGGAAAGGAAAAGCAAAGTAATATTTATATACTGGGCTGCTTTTACCATGATGAAATTAAACCTTTACTTTGCTTCATGTTTTATAGCGATATGAGTAACAAGAGAGAGTGCATTTACTGCTGCAGTCCACTCTGAAAACATAACTATAATTTTGAAATATGCTGGCTGTAGTGAGTACAGGCACTACTGTCAAAGTGAACTATGTATATTTGTTTGACTGATTTCACAGAAGCTACAGTCATTTAGATAGGAATGATCTATACTGATTTACTTCTGTGACTTAAGTATCCAATCCAATATGAGGCCCAAGGTAAGTAAGCTGGGCTTGCTCCTTTTAGATCTCTTTATCTGTGTGTTTTGAATCAAATCACATTGCTTGCAAATCATATAAAAGGATTGAGGCTGTCTGTTCTCAGAAAAATTAGGCGTTTGGAATGAAGTAATATACAAGCTGTGGCAGCTTCCATCCAGCTGCTTTATAGGCTCACAGAGCTCCTTTATTTTTCAGAACTGACAAATGGATTTTCACCAGAAATTAATAAAATGAATAAATGCAGAGATAAAGAGAAAAGAACACATGCAGCCTGCTAAGGAATATTTTTAATTAAAAAAAAAAAATAATATTTTTATGTAAATAATAAAATATTGTATGTTGAGTGGGTTTTGGTTTTATTATTGTTTACTTTAAACAAACTCCTTATCTTCTGCAATAAATTGCCCACTGGGCATCACACACTGTGCAGTTCTTCCTGCATGTTAGTAGAAGTTTTACCCAAGGCTTTGAAAGCTTCCTCTTGACTTCAGGAAGGTGGAATATGCCTAAATGATTCCCCATTCTGCACTGCAGAGAAATGAAAGAATGCAGAGAATGAAAGAAATTCTGTGGAATTCTTCCTTCAGGATACACAGACATCTTTACTTTTCCTTTAGACATTTTTGAGGCATTTGTAACTGACCTATCTCATTGAGATGTGTGACATTTTTATAGATGTCCAACAAGCATAAAGGTCACCAACACCTTGGAATTTTTAACTGAGCTTTTGACAATTTTGGATGCAGTGAGTTTGTGAAAAAACACCCTTCCAAACCTTCCTAATGTAAATCACAATACCGAAGATTGTAGGAATTATTTATCCATCCAAACACTGCTCTAACAATCATAGAATCATTTAGGTTGGACAAGATCTTCAAGTTCATCAAGTCCAACTGTTAATGTACCACTGTCAACTCCACCACTAAACCATGTCCTTTATTAAGCACCACACCTACATCATGTACTTTAAGGACCTTCAGGGACAGTGACTCAGCCACATCCCTGTGCAGCCTCTTCCACTGCTTGACAACCCTTTCAGCAAATACATTTTTCCTAATGTCTTAATCTAAACCTAAATAATTCCATGTCAAGAGTTTTCAGAATATGACTTTAAGATACTGAACTTCAGACCACTGCAAAGAGGTATGTTGTGGATAAAAATGGTTAGACAGAGTTACATGAAATAACAGAAATGCTCCTTTTATGGGCTCTATGATTATTTTACAGTAAAAGATGTCTCAATACCAGACATACAATACCCTTTGTTGTAAATGTGATATTATTGAATGAAAAAAACTGTTGAGTCCTAGGTGTAGCAAAGCTAATAATGTAGCACTGAAACTAATTAACTAACTATTGATACAATTAGGAGCTGATTTTTTCAGACTGGGCATATGAGTAAACTGAAAAGAAAGGAACTTTAGGATCATTGAATTGAGAAGCTGTATTTTAATACAGTTTCTCCTTTTATTTTCCTGAAGTAGGATGGGCCCACCCAGCTAAAGAACGTGTCTCTTCTGTCTCTGAAGTATCAAGATCATTTCAAAAACTAAAATGAATGAAATTAAAAAAATGAGAAAATAATGGAAAAAGAAAATATCACTATTTCATTTTTAATAACTTAAAGAGTAAGACTATTCATGGAATAATGTGATTTAATATATTTAATAAGTATTCTTCATTCAAAGACTATGAATGAGAGAAGATTAATTTGTCCAAGAGACAGAATACATGCTTTTGGAACACTGTGGAATTTAAGAATAATTCATGATCTGACCTGATGGTGGTTTTCACACTACAGTGTTATTAACTTGTGAACTACCTTCTAGTGAGAAGTAATAATCACTTTCCAAAAGTTAAGTCATCAATAGTAAAGAAAAAAAAAAAAAGGCCATTACATTTTCACTTTATTTTCTCAGGATATATCAATTGTCTTTGTGAAGTTTGCCTGCACTTACCATTTTTAACGTTCCAGCTTTGTGCAGTTGGTATTGTACAGATCTACATAACAACTTAGGAAATGTTCTAAGCCAGCAGTGTGATTCTCCTCACACAGTATTTGTCTCTGGTGGTGTCAGAAGAAGATGCTGTTAGGGAGAGCACAAAAGCCTGGTCCCTTCCTCCTGCTGCCTCCTCCTGTTGTCCCTGCAACCAGAAGGGATGGAACTGACCTGCTCCTGGGCATAGCTGTCATCCAAAACTTCCACCCTGTGTTTACAGATCGTCCATACATTCACCTTATCCTATTGAAACAGCTGCTGCTGATGGCTACTCTGGGCAGCAGCTTACAGAGAGTTCCTGCTCACGGTGTAAGCCAGTGCTGTGTTTAATCTGTTTTCACATTACCTCCTCATTTTCAAGTGCCCCCCTGCCCCATTCCCATACTGTGAGATTTGACAAGGAAGAGTAGTGAATTTAGTCATCCCAGCCCTTTCTGCTTTTCTCCTCTTGTAACTACTCTAACCCTTTGATCATAGTTGCCTTTTTTTTGTTTGTTTGTTTGTTTTGGGTTTTTTTTTTTTGGTCCCGTATCTAACACCACCATGTCTGTTTTGAGATGAAGGCATGAGAACTGTATGCAGAGGCAAAGATGTGGGAACACAGTTTTCCATAGTGGAAATATTGCACCCTCTGTTTTGTTGTCAGTATCTTGCTTGGTAACTCCCAATGTTTTCCTTGTGTCTTATCAAGAACGTAAGACAGAGTCACCACACTCCAGTTCCCAGGGTCTCCCCCTCAGCACTTTTCCAGTAATGTGGCTCAACAAGCAGTTTGTAATGGCAGGTTACACTCATAACAGCAGATTTGCACTTTCATACTTGAGTCACTGAGGTCTTAAGTAAATGCCATCTGGTTATGGGGATTTACAGCCTTTTTGGTTTGTTTTATAAATCAGATTTATTTTCTTCAAGTTGTCTGGTCCCTCTAACCTATCTGCTTTAAAAAAATGCATGGAGGAGTCTATCTAACAGAGTAGTGAAAAACCTCCACAGAGCAATCCCTGAGCTACTGCACTAAAGCTTTATCACACCTAAGCAAACCTTTCAAATGTTTCTAATCAAGTATTGTCCTTAATAAGCTTTTTGCTTTTGTTGTATTTAAGGCTTTTCTTACTCCATTTAAAGATCCTTTTCAAGGTGTTCTTCCATTTCTTTTTTTAGCTCTCTTAATCCCCTGTTCACCTGCCATATTTGACCTGCCATATTTTTCAGACTTTCCTTTTCTCTATAGCAATAGACTATCTTTTTATTGAACTCATGTATGT
The DNA here is from genome assembly GCA_025447755.1 of Corythornis vintsioides. Lineage (NCBI taxonomy): Eukaryota > Metazoa > Chordata > Aves > Coraciiformes > Alcedinidae > Corythornis > Corythornis vintsioides. The sequence continues at coordinate 14,186 of JAOEGS010013176.1, read as the reverse complement.
ATGTAGTTATTACTCACAATGAACCACTTATATTTCTATCCAGAGATACACTGGCATTGTGTTGTCTTCCTTCACTGTCAGTGGTATTTTTTTGCTCTTTACTCATGTTTAAATATTTTATCCAGCAGCTTCCACAACCTTGGAAATATTCATTTTAATTCTACAGAACCCTTTTATTAGACCTGTATGTTTACTACTCAATGCAATTTGAAGGTCCTGGATTAGGGACACCAGGCATCTAATGTCAAGTTTGGATGTGAAGACCCTATACTGGGTCTCACCGCACGATTTCTCGTCTCATCATTTGAAACATCCATTTAACACTTCCTCTGAAGAAAACAGTTTCTGGGTTGGTACATCAGGGGGTAGAGAGGGGAAATGCAGAGTATGTTGGTAGTTTTTCAGCATTCAAAAGCTAGACAAAATACCCCGCAACTTTCTTATTCTACTTTGTTTTCCACCATGGAGATAATTGGAGAATCTCTAATCAACCGAGTGAATGATTTCACAGGCTTTATGTGTACATGCTGATACATATGTCCCTGCTTGGCTGCCCATCGGCAGTCATTAGAGGAGTAAGGGCAGTTACTAAAGAGAATGACTCTGTGAAAGGCAGCTGGAAGCTTTGGAAAGTGTACCTGAGGCTACCAATGGGAATCATAGAGCTGTGAGACAGCTTAGCAAATGAACTGTAAATTATTTTTCCTCTAGTCATCAACAAAACTAATCAAAGCTGTGGGTTTTCATCTTGTCAGAGCTAAAATGAATTTAAAAACTGCTTTGATTTGAATGTGAAATATATTTAATTCAGATAGGCATCTACACACAGAGCAGTGGGGTTTTTTTCCAGTGCCAGTCCAGCTGTTGCCCTTCGGAGAGTCACGGCCAAAGGCTTGGCTTCCTTACAAATGATCTCTGTGTGCTCTTGAATGTGGAGCAACATGGCTTTAGAGGTTTGAGTGGCTAACCAGGATGGTATTAAATGAAAAGTTAAGCCTCCTTGGAAAGGATATGGGGGTACGTTGCCTTAATTTACCTCCTTTGACACTTTAAGAAAACATGATCTGGGTCGTCTTCAGAATCAGAATACCTTCCAGGGAATTTGCCTATCTAGAGCCAGCAGAAAGGGGAGCTGGAAAACTGATTTGTTCAGAGGTGGAGCATCAAACAGTGTAGTCTCTGCAGCTCAGAAGAGTCAGTTGGGAATGAGCTGTGAATGAGGTGGAGCCTTTTGACTCTCAGTGATACTTAAATGTCAGAGGACTGTCAGACACTCACCAGGCCCATGCAGACAGAAGCCTTTTGGACATCTTATCTCCTGTAATACTTTAAAGGACACTGCTCCGTATCACACACTGGGACTGTACATTTTCAGATAAAACTTTGCCTCTGTTGATTGATACTTGATTCAGTAGACATGGCATATTATGCTTTTATTATCTGAGAAAATAAATAGCTGAAATTATTTTAAAGAATCATCAAGTGAACACACGCACACAAAATTTTTAGTACTTCCCAGATCTTCACTGCTGCACCTTTCCATGTGGCTGATAATGGCCCAAAGAAGAGAGGGCAGTGACTGCTATCACTCACCATCTCTGCTACTGCTGAGATGAAAGAAGATGGACAGTATTAGCCAGCAGAACTTTGGGGGATGAACCGGCAAGTGAATTATTAGCCTTTTATTTTCTAGGCAAGTAGGAAGACAATTCATAGTTTAAAGAGATCAATACTGATAAATGCTCATTTCACACTGAAGTTGTTTCAGAGTTTAGGAGATTAAAGACAAGACAAACTATATTAATTGAAAATGCATAGTGGATCATAAGAAACCACTCAAGGTAGAAAACAGAACAATGTGCTAAATGCAGGACAAGTAGCTAGTTATCCATTTGAAATATAGTGTTTTTCCCCTCACTATCACATTCTCAGTGGTTTAGCTTTCTTCAAAGGTTAATGTATATATTTTAGTTTTGAAAATAAAATTGCTATCTCCTGTTTGAAAAATAGACTTATAGAATGAAAAAAAGGCAACACTTCATAATAATTCCTATAAATAATTTGGTTTTATTTCATACTGTGAGATTTGTTTTCATCTATAGTAGGCTTTATGTAAAGCACTAAGTCTCTACTTTAATTGTTTTAAACTTCATGGCTTATATTTACTAGTCTCTTGACCAAATAATTTTTTAATTTACATTTAATCTTTTTCATTGATTTTTATCAGGGCCTCATCTAAGTCTAGTGCAGCTAAATACCTAATTAAATGCCTCTATCAAAAACTAAAATATAATGAATTCAGGGTTCAACATATGCTATTAATTGAAAAGATGTCTGACTTTTTTTTTTTTTTTAATTCTGTTGATTCTATTTCCTGACTACTAAAATGGTAAAATTTGGGTAAATGTAGAGCAATAAGATCAAAAATTATTTTGGAGGCATCTAGAAGAATCTTTCCTAGATAGCAGTTAATAAAGCTGACTAGAAATATCTTTGGTAGAGAAGCAAATTTAAATGATGGTATGGTACCAAACTCCTCCACCTTCAGAGGAGTCTGAATTTGCAATTTTAGATTGAGCCAATCTCCAGATCATTATAAAAAGCGGGTCTGTGGAATATAGAATTGTTTGTGAGTTTGTAGGATAGTGAGAACAATGAAATGAAGCTAATTTCATCTTCAGTAGCTATATATTTTGTTGCACAGCAGCAACATATGTAGAGGCTGTATTTTAATTATGAGGTGCAAAAGTTATGCACTAACATGAACAACAGCTGTCAGAAAGAAGCTTAGGTAACTTAAATGAAACCACTGAGAAAGGTACCTAAAGAATGTTGAAAATAAAGTTCAATATTTGTTATTATTGTAATTTATATACAATCATTGGTCTTCAAGTCTATTTTAGAAAGCTGAACTACAATGAAGGATTAAAAATCCAGACACCAAAAAAATAGGTGTTAATCACAAACTATTAAATCTTTTTAATGTACCAGATTGAAATAATTACCCTGCAGCACAGTGCAAGAACATCCACTCTCTGTACAGCATCATTACAAAGATAATTTAGAAGAAAATACCTGTTTAATCACTGATTGTATCTAGCTGCAAAATGAGAACTATTACCAATGTGCAGGTACATGTTTGTGTTTTTTAGTCTGCAGGGAGGGCACAGTACACTTATGATAAAAAGGTATTGCCCCAGAGGGATTTATTTCACCTGTCTCTTGGCACAGCATCATACGGAATAATTGTAAACTGTACAGGAACCAGCAAAATATTATCCATGCTAAGCAGCTCTTTTATGTGTTAATATGTAGTGATTGCTAAAAAAAACCACTTCTCTCCCCTCTCCCTCTTAAAAGGCAGCTGATCACAAAAGCTCATTACTACTATTTACAATGTCTTTTTTATATTATTATTTCCTTCTCTCATAGGCAAAGTGTTTTTTGGGGACCTAATAAAAATGTGCATGGTTTCTTTTTCTCATAAATTCACTCCATAAAAATCCTGTAAAGAGAGGAGGATGATAAAATATTTCAGTTCTGTGTACTTGTGTCTGACAGGTCTTGCCGTAGGGGTTTTGGTAACACGGGAGGGCCTAAACAGGTGGCTTGTAAGAAGCTTCTAGAAGCTCCCCTGGCTCCAAGTCTCACCTGCTTCAGGCCAAGGCCAATCTGATCAGCACCTCTGTGATAACACATTTAAGACTGGAAAAACCTGATGGACAAATTCTTAGGGAGGGATGTAAGAGGGACAGCTGTGTGGACACCGGGGTGTGACTAATTGATTAGCAAGTAAGGGTCCCTTGTACTGCTATTTGATATCCTTGCTGTGTGTTTGGCAAAGGTATGGACAGACTAAATAATCGTACTCTGCCAGGGTGTGATGTTCTTGAACAGGCTACATCTCAGCTGTCTGCTGCTGCATCTCCTGCAGATTGACTCTGATCACAGAGCACGTTAGGATCTTTCCATAAGGCTGCTTGCCAAAGCCCTGATTTGCTCTCATTGATTCAGGTTCTTTTCCCCTCACTATGCTACTTTTCATTTTTTCTCTAATTTGGCAAACTTCCCTGTTTGCATTAATTCTGCCCCCACTAGCAAATGCGTTTTTTTTTTCTCCTTTAAAGACATTTTTACCTCTTAACATGATTTTAATTCTTTTCTAGACCATCAATAATAAACAAGTAAGACATGACTTACCTCCAGACTTATCAGGCACATTCTTCTTTTGACCAGATTCATTACCATCTCCTCATGGTCTTTGATCCAGTTTTAATTCACTAAGTGCTGATGTCTTTGTCAATTTTAACTAATGCTGTGCGTAAGATTTGTGAGTACCAGAGCAGATATTATTGCAGACAAACACACAGAAGTCTATATGTTTCCTTACCTCTTTTTCAATTCTTCCTTCTTTTTCTTTTTTTTCCCCAAGTATTCATTATTCCCTTGATGCAGAGCAAAAAATAAAAATGTCTTAACCAAGTTTAGCATATAAAATAGTCATACGCAATTATTATGAGAAGTTTCTTTAATTATTGAAGAAAATATAAAAAGAAAAGTAACATTTTAGGTACAAGTAGATGAAAAAAAAAAAATCTGTGCCTTTGAGACTGATAATTGTTCAAATGAAGGAAAAGCTGCTAAAATACCTACACATTTCAGACAGAATTTAATGGGCACATAAAAATCCAGCTAAAATGTACAATGCAGAAGCTACAGTTACCTTGGGGCACTTGTAACTTTTGCAGCTTGTTTTTACAGTCTGTATTAACCTTTTGTAATGAATACATATATCTGTGTCCTGTAAATCCTCTGCCCATATCTTGCTTGTTGGCTTGTTTGTCTCCTTTCCTGTTAGGTCTTGTTTTCATACCCTTTCAGAGTAGAGAAGCGTGTGACATACTATGGAAATACCCGTGTAGGCCAAATAAAA
>JAOEGS010013175.1:25250-42041 GCA_025447755.1 Corythornis vintsioides | reverse complement strand
CCAGAAATGAAACATCAAATACCATTATTTAAGAAAAGTTTCTCACTGAGCAATGCATTTTCCCCTGAATTTCTAGTGTTCAATTGCACCACCTAGAGACCACTATCTTATTCAAAAGCAGGCAAAAATTCTCATTTGCTCTATTTTCACTGTTCAAATTGTTCTGAAAACACAAATAAAACCAAAACCAAAAGTGTCTTTTAAACTATTCTAAGATATATGGGCTGCTTTTGCAATAAATAGAAGATGCTGATCCTAACCACTGCTCACATATGCAATAAAGAAGGAAGTTTATGAAAACTGCAAGGTAATGAATATATCATTGCAAAAATAGACTATTAAGTGGTTTAAGTTAATCAGCTACAAAAGCACAAGCAGAGAAGTGGGAAAGACAGAATTTGAGTACATATGGACATAAAAAAGGGCCTAGCTTTTAACAGTTTCAAACCTTCTTCACTTATTTAAGAATGAGCTTAAGAAAGGAAGACTGAAGTAACATTTAAGAGTTATAACTGAAACGAATCTCAATTTCAACAGTCATGCAAGTTCACAAAACCCTTCCAAATATTAAGTGCAACCTACCTTGAACAATTCAAATAACATATGAAACAAATGAGAAGGTACATAGACTACTTGAATGGGCTTGTTTGGAGCTTTAGCTATAAAAAAAAAAAAAAGGAAAGAAATGACCTTTTTTTTTCAAAACAGTATTTCGTAGCATTTCTATTTACAGAAATAACATGAAACTGTAGGCAAAGTATGTAATATAAGCATGTTCTAATCTTCTTACTGCAACATTCAGCACACATTTCAGTTACTACTATCTCCTGAAATTACACATTCTGATGATTTTCAAAGACATCTATGTCAGTAGATTTTGTTTAAACATGAAATTGCAATAAGAAATGGTAGGCTTCATACTGACAACATATTTTAACTAAGAGAACTTCCCCACTTAAGCAGGAAACTTTTTCTTAACACGCACAAAATTTAAGCATAACATCTGCTGCACAGATTCATAAAGTTAAAATAAATAACGGTTTAAATAGGCTAAAATCAACTAAATTAAATTCCATTAAAGTATATAAAAAAGTTGAAAACATTCATAAAAAATTTCAAAATATTTTATACAATACTATTTTTCTTACACCAAATCATAAATTGTTTGTCCACTGACATCCTGTTAGTGGTTTAGCAGATGAGTATGGCTTAGCACTAGCATTCAGAGCTGTGCCAACTGATTTGGCAGGAAATAATAGAGCTGCATTTAATGTATTTCAGGACAGTTGGCTGGCTGAAGGTGCAGGTGTCCCTGAACATTCAGGTATCTGCTGGCATTAAATTATACAGTCAGCAGCAGTTCAGATTGAAGAAAAGTCTCTAAATGTCTGCTGGATAAATTGAAGGGAGATACAAACATGAACACAGAACAGGACTGCAGTTGACTATATCCTTTTTTGCTCTCAGGGCTGGTAATAATACCAGTTATTACTTTAAAAAAGCACAGTAATGAAAACTCCTAGGAAAAGGGGAGGACCAAAACAATGTTCTGCATAACTAGTTGTGAGGCAACTTGCTGGTTTATTATGCTAATTTTGTCCAAGTTGATACTCAATTCTCTTATGCATCACCAAAGCTGAGGCAGACTGATTAGTACTCATTTGAGGCACAGAGCACAAGTAAAAAACAGGTTATTGTTGTTCTTGTGAGGTAATATGCAAAGTGACTTTCCTCATGTTGAAAATAAACTTATTTAAAAGAAACAAGTAATTTTTTCCATGCTTTTTTTTTTTTTGTGAAATGCTGGAAACTTGTTTTCTCTACTGTTGGATCTTTTTACTGAGGCCTTCAAATTAATTCTGCATTGGTTCCTCTGCTGCTGCACTCAGTACTTTTGGATCTAAAAATCACTCACTTATGGAGGGGTGAAGGTTGGATTCTTCAGCTTTGAAAAGGGGGACTAATAGTAATTCATCAGGCTTTGACAATATCACTTGATGCAGTAAAGTATTTCTACAATATTAAACAGTACTTTGAGCAACACAGAGTCCCATATATCACACTCTGCGTTTTGAGTGAGACTTTTGCAATTCTTCTGCTCAAGTTTGGAAACATCTTAGTCTCATGTTTTGGCAGCTGTCCAAAATTTGTGAAAGGGTCACTCAAGACATATTTTTGTCAATAGAAATTGACAAAAGTCAGTCAATATACTGAGAAGGACTCTCTCAGCATGCAAATTTCATCTCTGCAATCAACTTGAAACAGATTTTCACGTGAAAAGTTTACCATAAGACTTAGAAGTATTCACTACATAAAAACATTACTAATTTTGCCTTCTTGCACAAAAAAGCTCACCACTGGTTCAGAGACTGACAGTGAAATTTATAAGCATGCTTCAAAACAAAACAAATATTAGCTCTATTAAAAGATGAGTTAGAAGGCAGGTGTGTTTCCTCCCCAGTTACGAAGATTCTTCACCACTTTATTTTCCTTAAACTTACAGCAAATTTGGGAGATAGCACTTTGCATTCATGATCAAGTAGTAAATGTTGCATGATGATATACTGTGAGTCAGGAGCTCGTGTAGAAACACATTAGAAGAAAAGTAACTTTGCATACAGGACTACAGAGTTCAAATTATAATTTATAATTAACAAAACTAGAAATCTCAGATATTAGAAATGCTTTTTCTTACATACATCACTTAAATTAATTTCCCAATTACCATTGAATTCTTCAACCTCCAGATCAGGTGCCACTGTATAGTATTGTTCACACAACATCTTGGCTGTTTCATAGGCATCTACAAAGCAACAGAACACCAATTGATCAAAATAATTTAGAGACAACTAGCAAAGTTCATCTAGTGTATGAAAGACCTCAAGCAGAACACTCATTTAGCAACTCATTTAGGAGTGTGAAACTGGTATCCATCCTAATCCCTTTTACTCTGAATGTTAGCATTTGCCCTTTCTTGACAAATGGGCTGTTATTTAAAGCTCCACAAACAAAGCAGATTACTAGAGACAAGTGATGTTTGATCTTTGTTGGGGCTTGAAAACCAGAAGGGTACAATCTTAGGTTGATGACAGTATCTGCTTATTTGTTATGTCCTAATCACACAATTCAATGCTTGTTCTTTCCATCTCAAAGAAGAATGACACTGCAACCATGAATTCAGTTCTTCCAAACACAGTACTACATTTTCAAAGTCTTTTGAGGGGAGCTGGAATCTTTAAGACTCTTCATTCTTTCCTACTGCACAACAAAAAAAGAGCCTCTACATAATCCAAATCAGGCTTCAGGTATTGTCTAGATACAGCAATAAAGTTTGTCATATTTTGTTTGAAAGATTTCTTAGTGGTTCTGAAAATTCACTGGTACCTCCTTTGCAAAAAATATTTGAGAGATATGCAGGAAGTGTTAACTCAAAAAGAAATTACAAACTCAAAGATGTTCTAACTACACTGCTTAAGTTATTTGAACAAAAGTGTCTTCCTTCTGTAAGTGTGGGCCAAGAGCAAACACAGAAGATGAGCTGTTCTGCAGACAAGTTTGCTAAGATACCATAACAACCCTACACATACCTGCTTCCTTCTATCCAGAGTGACACTACAAAAGGAAAGCCACTGCCAAGGTACATGGCAAGTACAAAAAAAATGAAATCACAGTACCCAGAAAGGGCTGGTAAATTGGTAATTGTGCTCCTTCAAGATGTCTATAGAAATAATCTATAATGTGCTCTGTTATCTGAAAAAAACCTTTGTATCAGTTATCCTGACATCTGCAAGACACATGTTCTGACATCTCAAAGGATGGTTTTATCTCAAGGCTGACATAAATGCCATATGAACCCTAGTAAAATGGAGCTAATCAACACTGAAAATATTCTTAATCAAGTCCCAGGAATGTCTCACAAATTCAGCTATCCAGTAGGAATCTTGTGACAAGATGGTCAGCTCCAAAGACTTTCTAAAAGGTTATTGTCATTACCACAATTAGATTACCACATTACACAAGTGTCTCCTAGTAAAAAAAGATCAAAATCCTATTTAATATCCAAGCTGTCTAGCATAATTTAGGAAAAAAAAAAAAAGATGCAGGAATAGCTACACTTACATGATATTCCAAGATATCTCTGAAACTTTGATGGCATTGGGAATTATCCTGTGCTACAGAAAAAATGGCCACAATCTTCACTCACTCATCAAAAGCTGAAGATAGCAATGCAGCTAGTGTGACTATAAGGCCATCCCCATGAAGAAGGGAATGTGTTAGCACATTTCAGAGTTTCCACATTACAGAAATGAAAATTAGACATGGAATGTCTAATTAGATTGGACATTAGACAGGGGCAGGAGTTGGATGTTTATTGCAGAGAAAAAAATCAAAGCCTCTAAAAAGCAAAACTATAACTGTGTTGGAGGAAACCAAAAGCTCTGAAATACATGGATGTGGAGCAGACACAGCCACTCTGCAAAACTTGAGATAAAGAGACTCTTGAATAAATCCATTTAGCTTCCCTAAATGTAATACAGAACTGTCATCAATTTTCAAGTATCCACCTTACCAGCCTTGAAAGGAACAGAAGGCACAATGGCTTCATGACCCAAAAAATATCCAGACCTGAGCAAAAGTGTGTCAAGCAGAGTCAGTGCCATCCTACATTTTGTCAACTCTTTGGCAGAGTCCTAAGACTGTAAAAGAGGATGCAAAATTCAAAGCACACTTCATGTTGTGACTGGAAGTTAAGTAGCAACAAGTGTGAAGGTTCCATCAGTACCTATAAAACCCTGCCTCCAGGAACAAGCCAGGATGAGCTGTCAACTCAAAAAATCATATTGTAGGACAATCAGTGAGGTAGAAACCCACCTCAGGCACTTAGACACAACACTTAGTGGAGGTGTTGAAGAAGTGGCTGTTGAAATAATTTCTTCAGTGTCTGAAGGGCATACAGAGCTTGTACCTGCCACACACAGTGCCAAAATCAACATCTTAACTGTGACCAATTGCTCAGAATGGTATCTGTGAACCAGAACATTTTTGAGCTAGCACAGTTTACAAAATGTAAATTAACCCCTCCACCAATCCTGCAAGGAAACAGCCTCAATCACCTTGACTCCAGTCAGGCTCTGTATTCAATTATATCATGTTTCCTTTGAAAGGCAACACTGGATGATGTTTATGATGCCTTTGCTTTGTTAGTGATTGTTTCTTCAGTAGAACAACATCTATTTTAGCTACTGGCTTAAAAAATGGACTGAGCACTTTGACACTGCACTCCTCTGCCCAGGGCAGAAACTATGAATTTGATGATCAAAAGAATTGCTATTAGATAGGATAGCTAAATAAACATGATTATAACTTATGCTGAAGTCAAAGTGGAGATCAATCAAAAGAAAACAGAAGAAAGCTGCTGAAAAAGAGGGGTATCAGAATATCTCAGTCTTCATTTTCTTTAGTACCAGCATCAGAGAAAGTCAAGTACATGAGAACCTGCTTTGAAGAATTTTAAGGAAGTCATCTAACCAAAAACTGAGATATAGCACCAAAAGTTTCTCCATCCTCACTAATGCAGACATTAGAAATTCTCACAAGCTCCTGGCTTTATTATGAGAACTTCAAACACAAACAAACCCAAACAAAAACCCAAAAGGAAACCAACTAAAATGAAACAAAAACCACAAAAGCACAAAACTAAAAAAAAAAAAAAAAACCAACCAAACAAAACAAACCACAAACAAATCCAAACAAAAAGCCCACTTTGTCTTACCTTTAACCACCTCTGCCACATTACAATTAGGATCAATACTTCCAATATGTTTGGGATGAGCAGGATTAATATCTCCACCAAAAAGCAGTGCTAAAACAAAAAAAGAAATAGCAGTAAATTGTCTACTACATTTGAAGCAGCCCAGAAGGTTTAAATCTGATGATACCTGACATTTACTGGATAGCACATCATTTTGTTAAAAGATACTGCAGCAAATGGCCAGAATCCTGGTTTAGGAAGACTACTTGCTTTTTTATTTTTTTCCTTTTATTTTTTTCCCTTTTTTTTTTATAGTTAAGACTAGTTAAAACAGATATAGTGGTATGGGAGGGTTAAGGTGAAAACCTACAAGACAGATGATCAAAACTTTGATCATGCAAATGTAATAAAAAAAATTGCTTAATTCATACTTCATTATGTCAGAAAAGAAGCATTCCCTAGAGTGAAAATGTCACAGTAAACAGGACTGAGGAACTATAAGACAGCATTAAAAGCCTTTCACACTCACCTAAGCTGCCATTTCACAGCTGGCACAGAGGTGTCTCACTCGACTCCCTCCCTGACTCTTAGCAGTGTGCTCCATGCTCCCCACTGCCTCCTCTGCACAAGGGTCTGGCACTTACCAGATCCTTCACTGAGGATGTAGCTCTCAAAGAAGTAGAAAGGTTTTATGCTTTTTAGCAGAAGTGATTTTCTGCTCTTTTAGCATGTTAGTCAGTTCTGATATGAAACAGATGTAGTGTGAGGTGAGCAAAGACAAGGTCTGAAAGCTTTTTCTGTTCCAGTCCTGGAGAGCTAATGCACTGACACACTGCACCTCACAGGACTGCACTGCACAAAACTGTCTGTCTGTCAATAATGGATGAAACACAAGTGTAAGCTACACTGAAACCAGGTTCTGCTCTCCTTTTTCCAGTTGTCCTTTTCATCAGTGCTTTAAGACTAATCTGATCTGCCATGAGGGATGGATTGCTAATATTGTTTAATATAGAAGATGTACAAGGTTAACTAAACTTGAAGCATCTAGAAGCCATTTTAAGTTTCTACCAGTTAAATAAGTATGTCCATAGGAAAAAGCATTTTCATTTCTATGAGTTAACATTTTAGATCTAGCACAAATTATGCTAGCACTCAACCCACCAATTCTATCAGGACAATGTTTTTACTTCTTGCTAGAACTCATCTATGAGAGTCTTTTATCTTAACTTGATTTTATGTCTGCCATTTGTCTGCCCAGGTCCAAGTGAAGAAGAATCTGCACATGCAGCTCAGTTTGTATGCTTTGCCACATTGAAGTTATTTGTACACACACAGAAAGGCATCTGTTAGTCACATAAAGGGTTACTGCAAAGACAACACACCTTGTAGTAAAATACTTTACACCACAGTATCTAGTGTCTGTATTATCTAGTGTACTAGATAATGCAGATGTAGTGTACTACAAGTTCTAAGAGCTCATAAAAGCAGAATACTGGGCAGAGAACAAAGCTCTAGAGCTAAAAGGCACAAGATACACCAAAAGAGATCACAAGACTCCCCTTAACTTTATACAAATCACTTCCTGATGGTTGCACATACTGGTTAATAGGAGCTGTGCAAGTAACTCCTTTCACTCTGTAAGATGAATATGAAAACAGTAAGCTTATTAGTAATAAGTGAAGCTTAACCTAATGACAAAGGACAACTAATTCTAGCATTGTAAATAAGGAACAGGAAGCAGAGGGAGACAAAACATAAAATTTAAGGCTGAACTTGGTAATACTCAACCTCTTTACAAGGGAAGAGAGTCTAGATAACTGACTGAAAAACAAACAAAAAACACATATAGCACATAACCTATTAAAAATCTATGCCATCCTTGCATTTCATGATTAAATAAATGTCAGCTCTACAAACCATGTTGTGACATTCATGAAAGATAAAACAAGATTAAATAAAGTGACAGCCATGCTGACTAAGCCTGACAATTCTAAAAGAAAGCCCACTGGTGTTTTGGACTCACTTCTGATAGCTGCAAAGTACCAAATTAACCACTTGCCAGTACATCTTCTACCACAATTAGCACAAACTAGTAAGAAATAGTCACGAGTATGAAAAAACAAAACAAATCTGGCTTCAGGTTTACAAACAATAACTAATAAGTTCTCAAAGATTAAAAAAGCAATTACTTACTGTGTTGGTTAATAAGCATACGGAAAGAGATCCGGTTGGTGTAGAATCTGTCTAGAAAATACTGGATGTTACTGCTAACAAATGGATCAAAGCCATACTTTTCCTTGTATTCAATCACCCCTTGTGCCATGGTTGGAACCACATCGTTGTGTCTGTTCCTGACTTTAATTAAAACATCTAAAAAGCTAGGGGAAACAAAATTAGAAAGATTGTTAAAAGTATAATGAAGCTCAATCTCTCCCTTCTGTTTTGAACTCCCCACAGAATAACCTTTTTATCCCTCCCAGCAAACAAAAAAAAATTATCAGAGGGTGAAGGTAAAAATAAAGCAGTATCTAAACAAACCTATTTATTTAAAGAGAGATATTTGGTCAGCCTCTCACAATCTGTGAAATATTTAGGGTCTCAAATTAAGGTATTCCTCCCCAAAACATTCCTTTAAATTAAATGTCTCTTTCTGCAATTATATGCACTATGGTAACTCATTCTCTGCAACCAATAGCAGCTGGCAGGCTGGAAAGTCAGGAAAAACTGCCCTCCATAATTTCCCAAGAAACTCTACACTTCATACTTTTTCCCCAACACCTTTACCCCTGCAGTGTAACTTCTGAATTCCTTTACCCGTTGTGTGTTCTGATGAGTTTGAATACCGGGCAGTCAGTATGAGTTCTGTTCAGTTTCTTTTCACACCGCTGGATGGCAGAGCACATACAACGGTGCTCTGATGGGCTCTTTGCAGCAGCTCAACAAGTGTCAGGGTATCACTGCCACTGCTCTCAACAAGCATCCTTAGCAAGCAGCATGTAATTCCAAGCACTTTGGAGGATTATTTCTCCTGCCAAGGTAGCTCAACACCTATGATCTTCAAAGCACTCATCCTTTCCCCCCCCCCCCACATGCAAAATTCATACATACTTGAAATATTAGTTAATAGCTTTCTAGAGTTTTCTCAACAGCTGAACATTCTCAGTAGATTTATAATGAACACTGAAAATAAATGTATTCATTATTTTGATCAAAAGTGGAAGACACACCAACTAAGGAAGGAATCATAGAATCACAGAACAGCTTGGGTTGGAAGGGACCTTTAAAGGTCATCTGGCCCAATACCCCTGCAGTGAGCAGGGGAAACAACATAAAAGTATAAATGACTACCAATTAGTCACCACATTTAAAGTAGATGCTTCCTTTTGTTTCATAACCACTTACCCAAGACAATTATTTGACAGTACACCACACCATTCTTAACAAGTCATACACTTCCAAAATTATTTCTCCCAGTGTACACTGCTGGCTCCAAAGGAACATAGGATTCATTTTAATAGTTTTCTTCAACATCTTCAATCTTATCACTAGCTTTTGCTTGTGTGTTAAACAGTTAAACTCTTTCAACACTATTTTGTTACATAGAAATGGGGAAGTTTTAACTGCCTTATTCCTCAGTCTAAATACTATCTAAGTACAGAATGATTGTTCTCTCCTTTACAGATCTTGCTCACTGGACAGTTTAAAATATTTTAATGCTTAAAAGGTTTGTAGACCCTTTTAAAGTTTAAGTCCTGATTCTGTGTGATCTGCTACCACTGAGATCAGATGTTAAGTTTAAGACAAGCCTAGTGCTTCTCTGTTTCAGAACAACAGGACACCAGCTAAAAACAGAGCTGAAAAGCACCACAATCACATCTGAAAGAAAACTGATGCTTTTTCCAACTGTTATTTGCTGTCAGCTCTGATATTTGTTTTTTAAATACCTCCACTGCCCACAACATACACAACCTGATGCCTACATGCTCACCCAGGGTCAACTGCTGACATCCCACAGAACATGCTAAAGGGCAAGGGGCTCAGAGGTTTACCTGCTACAGACCAGCAAATTATAGCTGAAGCTTAATGTGCAAACACACACAATAAAGGAATGCTGCCTTTCTGCAGATATGGCAAATCTTCAGTTCTATTTTCAAAGATAACTGAGATCACTCAAGCATTTCTAATCTGACAGCCTTCTGTGATGGTGTGACTGAATGGGTAGATGCAGGGAGAGCAGTGGATGTTGTCTACTTTGAGTTCAGCAAGGCTTTTGACACTGTCTCCTGTAACATCCTCGTGGGTAAGCTCAGGAAGTGTGTGTTAACAACAGCAGTGAGATGGGCTGAGAACTGGCTGAACAATACAGCTCAAGAGTGTTGTGATCAGTGGTGCAGAGTCCAGATGGTGACCTGTAAGTAGTGGTGTTCCCCAGGGGTCAGTTCTGGGTTCAGTCTTATTCAACATCTTCATAAATGACCTGAATGAAGGGACAGAGTATAGAGTGCACCCTGAGCAAGTTTGCTGATGATAGAGAACTGGGAGGAGTGGCTGACATACCAGCAGGTTGTGCTGCCATCCAGTGAGATCTGGACAGACTGGAGAGCTGGGCAAAGGTGAACCTAGTGAAATTCTAAGAGTAAGTGTGGAGTCCTACACCTGGGGAGGAAGAACACCACGTACCAGTAAGGTTAAGGGCAGACTTACTGGAAAGCAGCTCCATGGAAAGGGACTTTGGTGTCCTGGTGGACAGTAAGTTATCCATGGAACAGCAATGTGCCCTTGTGGCCAATGTGTTTTCCAAAGGGACAGTGTTATGTAAACATAACTGAACCCAGATATGTGGGGTTTTTTTCCACTGAAAAGTGGAATAAAAAAATATAGTTACTTTCTCCCTGCTCGACAGCTCTACAATTCACTCAGTGAGAGAACTCACTTAAAAAATTAAGTGTAAAGATCTCTGTTAACATGCCTGCAACCAAAACAGCATACCATCTACAACCCATTACCTAATAACATCCTCAGGTAACCTAACTCAGCAGTCTACGAAAATGACTGAAGACAAAACACTGCTTTTGTACAGCACAGACCATAGATTTCACAAGAGAAAGATGTTTTGTGAAACACTTCCTATAAAGCACTGCTCAATCAGGCAAGATTTCCAAAACTTAAAAAGAAATTCAAGTTGAAATGACAAGCTACCCCAAGAAAACTTATCAATGGAACAAAAAGCCTGCAAGGAGCAATCTCCTGAAACACAGCTGTCTACTGTATGGCACAGGGTAACCACAGACCTTGGTGGGGAGGGCTTGAGGGGCTGGGTGTCATGGGGATTTTAACTCTGATGCATATATGTTGGGCCTGTTGTTCTCATCTACATGCAGCATGGTTATTCTTTTCAATAAATAAGCCAAACACTTTTTTGAGACACCTTATTTTAAAATTAGCTGTCACAAGAAATTACTTACTCATCAAGAACATGAGGATCCTCAGGACTTTTATTTTCATATTCTAAAAGCTCAAGGAAACTCTGCATGTACCTGAAATAAACAAAAATTATAAAGAAATAGTTAAAATACTTAAATATAAATTACTTTTAAAAAAATCCTAAAATGATAACTTCATCTGAAACAAGAGAAGCATAGTTCATAGTTCTCTCCAAAGGCTAAAATGAAGTGGGATTCTGCAACAATGGGAAAGCCAGCAACTACAGTGGATTAAATTAAGTTTAAAAGCATTCTTTTATAATGTGGCTCAGAGCCACACAAGCACCACACAGAACCCAAAGAAGGTTTAAGGCAAAGTACCACTCACCATGAGCATGGCCAGCCTGATCTGTAGGAAACTATCCCAGCATCAGTATAAATGAGACCAACTCACACCACTGGGCCTGAGGAACAGATATCACCCCCTGAAGCAGGTGCACTTAGCAGTACAGATGCAGCTTCAAAGAGTATGGAACTGGGATCTCTCTCACACACACATAAAAGTTAGAGTTTCAGTGTCACCAGAAGGAGCTGTCATTCCTCTCCCTCTTGCCCTCCCTTGCTCTTGGGTTAAGCACCTCCACTTATTGCTGTGATAACATCAATGCAAACAGCATTAACGGCCTGCAAGAACCAAACAGCCAGAGAGGTTTGTTTGGGGTTTTTAATCCTTCTTGCTATGAAAAGTCATAGGAAGACTTAACCATTAAAGCTAGCACAAGAGAGGTGTCACTGTTTAGGGTCAGGGTGACCCCTTAGATCTATAACAGATGCTCAGTTAATCCCCATTCCTCCCCAAAGGGGAAGAAAAAGGGAATAAGGGGTCTCTACTACTGCTTATGTCAAAACACATTTTTTACACTGCACCAGTTTAGATCAATCATCAAGAAATTGCCTAGGGTCACTTCAGAGAACAGGCAATAACTTAAGGAGCCACAGCTCACTAGCCACTGATGACAAGTTCCTGAAAAGTGCCAATATTTAGGCAGGTAGAAAAATACTGAAGCAGTTCTAACTATGCTGGGACAGTAGGTGTGATGTAGGAGAGAGAGGTGGGGGAACCATTAGCTGGAGGAGGTCTCAAAAAAAAAAAAAACAAAACAAAAAGGCACAGACAAAAAAAACCCAAAAAACAAAAAACAAGAAACAAATAAAAAAGAACAAAACAAAAACAAAAAAAAGCAAAACAACAACAACAACAAAAAAGAGACCATCAGTTATATTTTTGCTATCTTTGGCAAGTCATCAAAAGCAGAAAACAAAGTCTATGCCCTTCAAATCTGTTCTCTTTCTGGTGTTTTAATTTTTTTTTTATCACATTGCACTATAACTCATTGGGCAAGCTCTTTGGTTTCAAGTCCTCTTTAGCCTTGTTCTTTTGTAATTACTGCCAGGTAGACTGAAGTCTTGCTACTGTGCCAAATGTAATAGTTCTAGAATGGCACATTTCAAACATGAAATCACTGTAAATGCCCATAATGTCAACTCCAGACTTTTTTTATTAAAAAAAACCCAACCAAACAAGCAAGCTTCAAGCATTGCTTTTTCCCCTATGTGTATTTCACTACGATTTTCCTTTAGAATATCTCTAACACCAAAGCATAAAACTTATCTCCATAGTAACACAACCTTGTTGTGTTGAATGCACATAGTTGAATGTAAAACCCTGGGGATTAATAACTGTTTTTCTTCTAACTGCACAGATTTCTCTATCTCCCTGGATATTTCCAAGAAGATTAATGGAAATTTATAGCCTTTTCCAGGGAAAAATACTAATGAAGAGATTAATTAATCAGGTCAAGGTTAATTAAAATGTGAATTTTAGATATAAATGAGTAGTACGTTGTGCCAACTTCACAGTCACTTTAGATATTTTACAAGCTCTGACCTTATCCATGATAAGATTTTATTGTAACTATTTTCCCCTTATTGCATTGCATTTAGTTTTGATGTCCTTCATTGTGCAATTCTGCCATATGTTCATCCTACCTGCAGTGCACTTCAGCTAGACAATATCCTCTCAAAGCTTGCCTGAAGGCTGCCCACTTCTTTGGAACTAGGGAACTTCTTTGCCCACTAACTGTGAAACACCGTAAGCTGCTGATCCTGAGCATGCTGGTTGTCATTCAGAACCACCACAGTTCAGTGGCAGAACATACTGCTGATTCACTTTATTCCTCCCCTTGCTAACCCTGCAAAGCACGCACACAAAGGGAGAAAGTCGGGCTGGAGCTCCCATCTACCTCAGTGCAGGCTGAAACACACAGCTATTTCTGGTGGTTTTCTTGCTTTGCTCTGTGAGGAATGCCAGCTTTGTTCAGAGATGCACAGCTGAGCAGCCCAAAGGAGGACAGCTGTCCTGCCTATCCCCATGGCTGCACACATGAGGGACAGGGCAGAAAATGTCCCTTTCCCAAGGGCAATCCAGCAGGCAGCTGTCCAAGGCAGGCAGCGCAGCCAAGGAGCTCGGTGCAGGACACACAGCACCCGCAGCACAGCCCTGAGGGTGGATCAGAGCTGGGAAGAGAGCAGGGCTCCCCTGCAGCAGGTAGCATCTTCTCAGAAGTGAGAAAAAGAGGCTGTTTCCCAAAAGACCTGGAAGAGACTAGAAAATTCATGCAATCCAGGATGTCACTGCCTGGCTGAACAGAGGACTGACAGGAAAGTATCTGTGCTGTACCGTAGGCAGGGTTAATTTTCTTCACCAAAGCTAAGTTCCATCTATTTAGAGAGCCACCTTACCTTAATAAAAATGTTTAATAAAGCCTACTGTAAAGATTAGGACCTCTTTATATTTTTTAGCATGTTGACATTAGGGAATAGACTGGAAACTCTAATTTTAAATCTCCAGATAATTTGAAAACTGACCAGTAGCAAATAAAAACACAGGTTTCTAGTGCAAACTGGTAGCATAAAGAAATCATAAATATGCTTTACTGAAAACTAGAAAATAACAGATTCAGGTGAATAATGCATTAAAAGATGTCTTTGCACACTTGTGACAAATGTACATACTATTTTTCACTTGCATATTAATCAATTGCCATGCTTCCTAAATTTACAGCACAGCAAAAATAAAGGATCGTGAAAACAGATCTTAAAATTTTTTCTTCAATTATCAAACTAGTGCATCAAGAAGAAGTCTCTTCATTTTACAAGTTCACAGAAGAACTGAACAGGTAAATTTATTTTTATTTATTCTACTAAAATTCAGGAATGTCCCTCTAAACTTTAGGTTAAGAAATTATAAATATTTTTCAAAACCTACCAGCATAGCTGCTAGTACTCAGGGCCATTCACACTGAAGTTAATTAAAAAAAACTGTATTGTTTCAGTCTTTTGAGAAGCTGACACAGTAAGTTCTACCCAAGGTTAGGACTCTAAAGAGCCATTCAGCTCCTTTGCCAGAAGTGATCCCAGTGTTGCTTGGGTCTGTATTAGCAGGGCAAAAGCACATGCCACAGAACATACACTTGGACTAGAGTTATGCTGTAGAGTCACTACAGAAAAATTATTTCCTTTTCTTCACCCATCTATCTGTCCACATGTCACTGAAGACAGCTTCACAAGTCATCTAGATTAGAAAAGCCTAAAAGAGCTGCATATTATCCACTCTCCCTCATTTGGCATAACATCAGACAGACAAGCCTTCAAACCTCACAAGCTGCCACTTAAGGGCAAAGTGATTGTGACTGCTGGCTGCACAGCATTTACATTTATTTGAAGCACTTAATCACTATGTTTGAAGTGGTCATCAAGAGAACTAGTATTACCTTCCATAGACAAACATATTTAAACCAAAGTACACAGTACCACGCATCCTCATTTATATTTTCTAAGTCTGAAGCTTGATAAATATGAAACCAAATCCAGCTGTCAGTGTAAAGTCAACATGGAATTTCTTGGGGTGGAGGCTATGGCTGAATTCACCCAGAAGGCTACATTAGTTCCTGTAACAGTTAGATGTTATCCACAAATTGAAGTTTGCTGTATACTGCAAAGATATACAACATTTTGTACATAATTATTTTAAATTTGTTTAGATCAAGTATTTGCAAGTACAGGTAAAATAAAAAAACAATTTTTTTTAGAGCTCAACACATAAGTCTCCCAACCTCACTGAGCATGTGAGTAGGCTAGAAATTAATTACTGTGGAAAAGATGACAGGACTTGCAATCCCTTCAGATATACACTAATTATTACAGTAGAGAATGTTAATTACTGGACAACACCAGATTTTTGTCCCATTCTGTAACTGCCACTGAATAGCAGCTTATGTTTTTAAAGAAAGTTTACATTTTCTTTCAGTTAACCCATTCTAATCATCAGGGAAATAACAGTAGGCTTTTACTAACCTACAAGACCAACTTACAAATTTTTCTTATCTCCAAGATAAATATTAATTTACTTAACATCAGAAGAAAATGAAACTTCATTTGACAAGAAACATGCGTTATAAACAAATCAAGGCAGAAAACAGACTTCAAGACAATTCAAGTTGCATTGCAATTAAAGCAACACATTCAGTGTTACTATTACACTAACTTTTCAACACAATTTTTTTAAACTTACCAACTCTGAACTAGTCCAACTGAAGGCCTGTTAAGTAAGTTATCAGGTAACAAATTGACTTCTCTCATAGTGTTAGCCAGTCGCACTGGAAGCTCTTTCCGCAGAAACATGTATGAAGTCTTCTCACAGGCATTGTCACGACCTGGTGGGGGAAAACAAAACAAATGTCTATTGAAGCAAGTAAAATTTTAGACTTACCAGTGCTAAACTTTTATTTTTTAAAATATATTTAAGTCACTCGTGAAAATAACAGTTTTAAAAAAAAAAAAAAATCTTTCAATACCCACCTTTGTTTTCCTCTCATTCCCAAGCTAGATAACTTTTACCTTCCTAGAACCTAACCTCTTTTATGTGACATCCTTCCTCATTTCACATCATCTCATTCTCTCTACTATAAATAAAAATCCTATACATAAAAATCTCTTATGGTATAAATAAAAATAATGAAATACCAAAGACATGGTATTAGCTGGAAATAAGACCTCAAAATACTAGCTTTTACCAGTGTGTTTTTTCTACTAAAGTGAGCTTTATGAAGTGGGTGCCACACAAATGATGGAGGTTAAGGACTGAAAACAGACAGATCAGAATGGCATCAGCCGGATGTTTCATGTCACAAGCTCTTCAGACCTGTCAAGTACTTAAAGATTTCAGCAGCACCTGGAAAGACCAGCAAAGGTCTTTTCCAAAAGGAAATAAAAGGGATCCAGCAAAATAACAATCCTTAGCTGTGAAACCAGCTGGAATGGTGACAGTTCTGTGGAGCCACCCTACATAAACCAGAAGACTGACATGACTGATAGGGTACTTAGCTAAGCTAGTTACTGGAGACATGTAGAAAACTTTAATTACAAATATTTTGAAGTGCAAGAAATTAAGACTTTTCCTCAAACAGTTCAAAGAGCTTTTTGCAGCTTTTCATAAGTGTGGAAACTCCCCACCATTATTAATTTCTGAAGAGTATAGGTAAATTAAAATAAAAT